>PVLA01006539.1:0-121747 GCA_004027455.1 Hydrochoerus hydrochaeris
CAGAGCAAAGCTTGTGAGAAGGGCTTACATGTTTTTTTCTTTTCTGAAATGTGTCTTTCTCACTTAAAGTTGTATTGTGAATTATTCTTGCAGAGCAAGTCTTCTGATAAACATTTCATAAGCTGAGAGTGAGGTCTATATTTAAGAAGCACACCTTATTACTGTTCATTAATTTTTTAAAATATTGGGTTCTGATGCAGTATTTTTATATACACAGTTTGCTTAGTTTGAAGATTTTGAGACGCAATTATTCCTTTGATCCTCTATTAATCTCTCATAAAATGAAGCGAGAAAGATTTATTTATTTAGTCTTTTTGAAACAGGGTTTTACTATGCAGTTTAGACTGGTCTTGAACTTACTTTGTAGCCTTGAACTTTCCATGATCCTCTTGTTTCAGCCTCCTGAGTGCTTAGATTACAGTTGCATGCTACCATGCCCAGCCTAAGAGAAACTTTTAAAACAAAGACTGAAAGGATCCTAAATACTTTCTAAGGTCAAAATTTCCAATAAAAAATTAAAGACACGTGGCAGGTAGGTGGGAATGGAAACCACTAAATTCTATGTTACATGGCTTCATATGGGAAAGTTTTTACCATTTGCACTAAAAATATGGTATGTCCAAGACTGAAAATATTAATTGCCCAATTTTGGTTGGTATTTGCCAAATATACCTTTGTGTCCTATAGCTAGAAGCCTGAGACATTCTCTAGAATATGCTATTCACACAATTACTGATGTGGAGGTGAAAGGTCAGGAAAGTTAAATGAGTGTAGTGGCCACAGGTCTTGGCAGAGTGGTAAGTCACGCCTGGACCTTGTGACTCTGACCCACTGCATACTGTGGAAGTATGTGACTGAAAATAGGAAGCCTTGAAGCAGATAATAGAGTATCTCCTACAAAAGTCATTTAGGTAAGTCTAGCAAAAATATATACTTCTACGGGAACTCTAAGAGAAAGGTAAAAAATTTTAAGGATATAATATTCCTACTTCCTGGACATGATATCAGTCAAGTATCGGCTAGCAGTGAGGTGGGCTTATTTGTTTCTCAGTATGTTTAGACAATCACATTATCATAGTTGTTACAACTTTACTCAGTTTGCCTCTGTATTGAGATTATATTTCTCTTCCTTTGACTCTCTCTGGGCTAAAGGATGAATTTACTTCCAAAGGTATAGAGATTCTCAGGGAACAATTTGACCCTTCCACAGAAGGACTCTTGCTTTACAAAAATAAATGCTAGGCAACTTCTGAGATTGGTATCTGCCCTCCCTTTATATGATCAGCTCTGGTACCTGTGACTATCTGTTGAATCAGGGGTGTTTCCTAGAAAGAGAGCAGGAGGTGCTTCTTGGCATCATGCTCAGCTCACCTGGGGCTAGGGAGCCCGTGCTGTGTCCCATCCTTTCGAACGTGTTCTCTTAGTCAAAATTTTCAGGTATGAAAGGAGAAGAGACAAGGCTGGTGTGTAGGAAAATTTGCATTTTTGTCCACCATGAGCTACACTGTTTCCTTGGAAACTCACTGTTAAAACCCTAACAAGTAGTCTAGAAGGTGACTGGTTTTGGAAGTCAGGTCTTTAGAGATGTAAGACAAAATGAGGTCGGTAAGGTGGATCCTAATCTAACCTTAGAGTGTCTGTAGGAGGATATGCAGAGAGAAACCAAAGGTGCCTATGCACAGAAATAAAGACCAAGAGGTTGGACACTTTCTGGTCAAGCGGAGAGGCAAGGGAAATCAGCAACTTGTATCTTAAACTTTGACTTCTAGGGTCCAGCAGTGTGAGAAAATAAATGTGTTGGCTGTGTCACAGACTCTGTAGTGTTTTGTTCTTGTAGATTTAGCTAATTAATGTATTTTATGATCACATTATATGTGTATATTACCCCATTTCTTCATCTCCTTTTCTTCCTTCCTTCCAGAAATGCTTAAAAGGCACCTGCTCTGTGCATAACCAATCATAGGGCTAGGGAGTAGAGCAGCGTCTGTCTATTCCTGATGCCTCTTGCCCTCCTAAAGGATCCACAGCCACAAGGTCCCACTAGGTGCTATGGACTCACTCAAGTATTGCTGATGGCAGTCCCATCTTCCTCAGTAGAACTTTGGTTTAATGATTGCCTTTTTAAAGAGAGGAGATAGGTTAGGTTCTATTTTTATTCATACCTACTGCAGATGGCAGAATTCACATCAGGAGTGAATACTTTGAGTGAAAAATCTAGTGTCAAATAATTTCTTTTTTTCCCCCCATGATTGTGATTTGCTTCTCCTTTCTTCAAAACAAAAAGCCACGCCCACATCTATGCAGGTCCAAATAAATCAACTGTAACTCTTTCTATTTTTCAGCTGAGAGACCTGGGTGAAGTTCGAGGCCAGAGTGGTGGGGAAGAATCATTGCTGCTGCACAGTTTCTAGTACCAGCCTGCAATCTCTAAGTTACCCAGTTTTCTGGGCATCTTGAACACAAAAATTTCATTTCTTTGATCCTTACCTGCAAATCAGGCTACTTTTCCAGTCCTTTAGGAGCTTGAAGTCCTGTTCAACTATAGCTCTCTTGGCTTCTAACACAGAAAAGAAACAATCAAGACTTTCACTGGTCTTGGGCTGATGCAGTTTATACTTTGCCAAGGTAGTTACAAATATTAATGTTTAATTGACTTTTGCTTCTCTTTCTATCAGAGGTTTACCTTGAGATCAAGGATTTTCAACATGGATTTTAAAATTAGTTTTAGAAAGCCTTAAGCCCTCAGAACGTGTATACAAGGCATAAGTGAACTTTCTTTTCAAGAGAAAAATCTGGATTCTTAAAGGGGTTCAGGAACTACAATGATTAGGGTTTTAATTTTTAGTATATACATTGATTTGCCTTGTGTAGAAAACTCTATGCCTGTTTCTGTCCTTCCTATTATCACATGTGATCCAGAGTCTGTTTTCTCAAAGTTAATCTTGATAGAAACATAAACAAAATTGCCACATTTCACACTGGTACTTCATAAACTGGAAACTTAACATGTGAGTTTCAGCTCATTAATGTAATTAAAGATTATAATTTTGGCATTGGTCATTTTTAAATTGTTTTCATAGGTTTTTGAGTTATGCTTTGATGAGTTTTAACTTTATCTGAAAGAAAATGTAAAAGACAGAAGAGAAAAAGTTTGTTAATTTTTTTTGCCAGTGCCCTTTGCAGTGAGTCCAAACCCGTTACCAGCATGAAGAGTTTGCCTGATAGAGTTTTTTGGATGAGGCCGACTGACTCATTTTTTAGGAGAGTATTTAGGTTTTTCTCATTTTAAAGCTTCTGTTTAAAATGATTTTGTTCTTCACTCTCTGCTTATGCAGCAACTGACTCTAATTAGATTTTATAGGGATTTACAAAGCAGATATTTGTTAATTTCTGTTTTCTCATGTGTATTATCTGTTACAGACTCCAAATTATTTCTAATCCAAACCATATGCTGACTCCACAGTGCTGTAAATTATTTTATTTTCCCATAATGGTTGAGTGCATGCAGCTTATTTAAGTAAAATTAGAAATAGCAACTTAGATGTAGCAAGGGACATTCAAACAATTTGAAGGGATTTCTAGGACTTTGGGTAGCTTTCATTAAAGGTATCAAGCTGTTTGGTTTACTACAAATAAAGCTGTGTGTTATTTAACCAAACTATTGGCTAAAATTATTGGCATCTTTTATGGCTCTGTTACCTTATGGCATTTAATGCACATCTATGATTACATTTCTACTTTTTGGTTTGCTTCTAAGAGCAGCTAACCACAGGGAGAATATTTAAACACCCAACTCTTCTCTGTGTAGTCTTGTTAAAAGGCAGAAAATGTGAGCGAAATCTCCTCCTTCACTCACTGTTGATTATGGATGGTAAGTAGGTAAATGAGAAGGCTAAGCAAGAAGACTATGTGAGGCTCTTCTAGCATGAGGAAACCAGCAGAGCAGGAGTTCCTTTAGCTTGAGCAACCACAGCTGCTTTCCAAGGATGCTATCAGACCATCCCGCTGCCCACTTGAATACCAGGATCTTGTTTATACTACCTTCTTGGTTTCTCCCCTTGTTGCCTATACCTCATCTCTATCTATTTTGATCATGCTCTTTGCCAGCCCTTAATTCGGAGTCCAGACTCTTACTAGTTTTTCCTCACTGACCTGGGTTTTCTACTTTTGGCTGCCTTCACCACTTACTAGGAAAGTCTTACAAGATTTTGAGGGAATCTTTGGGCCATTCAGATAGCCCAACAGGGAATCAGCATTGGTCTAGCTATGGGATGGCTGATGAAAATTGCCCTAGAAACTGTGTCTCGTTAACACAAATCAACTTCAACAAGGAACTGTAGACCTGAGCTGGGTTCAGGAGCAGAACTTCAGCTCAGACTATCTGAATGGCTTTAACATGATTGGATTTATGTTCAGGAATCCTCTGTGCCAGCAGAAGAACATGATGTGCTTTATGTTTTATTTTTTGATGTTGAAATAAGACTGATTGAGTGTTTCCATGGACTAAAGATTATGCTGTCTGATTAGCTTATGAAAGAAATAAGAGAGTGGCAATTTTAGATAAGTTCTTTGAATGGTTCCTAGAGGTGGCACATTTAAAGTGGGAATAAACAGATATTGAGTTGGCACGATGTCAGAGGAATTATCAAGATCATATGTGTTCATTTCAAGACACTGAATAAGAGCTCTCTCTGTGATTTTGGCAGGTTTGGGGTGAATTTACCCTCTCTGGGGTTTAATTTCTCCTCTCTAGGTTTTAATTTTCTAAGCATAAAATGTCAGCTTTCACTTCAGGGAAAAGCAAAAGCACTAGCTTCTACCAAAGCTCTAAAATCCCATGATTCTAGAATTATTTTGTCAAGCACACCTCTTTTGTTAGCCTCCCCTAAACATTTAAATCCAACTTGAGAGGGTGTTTTGTGAAACTTATATTGAATATATTTTTTCTCTGTGGGGGAATAATCATGACATTATCAGTTATTTAACAGAGAAATAATTCAGTGGATATAGCTAAGTGTTGTTGCCAGGTATAAAGACTTGAAAACAATTTGTGCTGATAAAGGACACTAGTGGAGATAATTCATCTAGAATAACTAGGGCTAATGATTTTGTGTATTTAAAAAAGGGTGCAGAAGGCTAAGAGAGGATGTGATGTCAAGAACAAAGCTGCTTTATAGTTGTGGTTTTTTTCCCTAAGATGCTGAGTGATACTAGAAGAACATGGGGCCTTCTTGGAAGGGCCCTAACTGATGTTCTGACTTGGATGACTCACTCAAAGGTACAATGGTCACTTTCCACAGGGTTTTTCTGACTTTCTGTAGGAGCGATTTTTTTTTTTTTTTTTTTGCAGAAGAAAATAGACAAAGATTTAGAGATATGTGCTATAAACCTGATAGAAGAAGGGATTAGGGATGATTCTGTTTCTGTAAGACAGTTTGTAGGTTCCACAGATTTGAAATTTAATCCACATCAAAAGAATTGAGAAGTAAATATTAATCAAGGCCAATAAACAGGTCATACTAGACTTGAGGCAGCACAAGAAAATAAAGAGCAATTCAGTGATACTTTGCCAGAGAGTGAAAAGGAAGAGGGTTTATGGGAAGAAAACCTGGCTTTGGTGTAAGAAAGGAAGTGAAACCAGCTTCTTACCCCTCTGACTATGTGTGTTTAGGCAGTTACTCCACCTCTTAGCTTCATTCTCTGTAAAACTGGGGTTATCATGTATCTCTTAAAGTTGAGGGGGAGGTGAAATGAAACAACTCAGAAAACAAAAGAGAGAAAGAGAGATAGCTTTATCTCAGTAGAGAATCATTTTAAGTATCATTAGTAGTAAGACTCACATAAAATTTAAGAAATGACAAAAATAAAAATTCTTTCCAATAGATTAGTGTGAGATTAACTTCCCAAGATGGACTCTTCTAGCTGTAGTTTGGTGCTAGATAAGGTGAGCATGACCAGGATTTGCTGGCATGTGGAGTTCCCTGTAAGGGCCAGGGCGGGATCTCAGTTTCTAAAAAATTCTGAAGGATGTTTGACAGTCTCCCCCAACATCCTTGGGGTGCAGAATTCTTTCTCTCTTTGTTCACTTTAATGAAGTCCACGTTGTGATGTAATATCCAAGCCATAAAAAATTTTTCATGTGATGTTTCAATTTGACAGAGAAAAATTCTGAAGAACTATATATTAGGCTATGCAGGCGACAGCATGAGTAAGTCACATGAGACAATGTGCAAACAGGATATGACTTTCCACTTGCATACTACAGTGTTTGCTATGCAAAATTTTTGGAAACAATACTTGAGTGACACTAAAGTTCTTTATATATTACATATACATTGGGTATGATTTCTTCTATTTCTAAGGTGATTTACCTATTTCAATTATAATCTGACTGTTAGTCCAAAATAGGACAAATGATTTGTGCAATGAGATATTTAATTGCCTGGATCATATCATTTTAATATGCTTTCATGTACAGTACATTCTGGTGCATATGGCAAGAATAAGAAGTTAAAGTTTGTGTTTTAAGTAACCCCTCACCAAAGTCTCTCCAAGGATGAGGGAAATAGTTACTACACCAACAGATGCTTTGTTACAGTGTGCACATCACATTTCCAGAACCTAATACTTATGCTAATAACATCGCATCTGATTAGTTATACTTTTTATCTTGCAATTTCCCTTTGGCTAAATCATCACTGACATCCTGAAGATTGAATCTTTTGTCAGTCTCATGTGAATATAAAAGCATGCCAATGAAGAGGACAGGACATAGAGATACATTTTCTACTCATTTAAAATTGATCTAGTTTGGCACCCAGGTCTTATTTCACTCTTGAAAACACCCCAGACTTTTTGACAAAATATTTTGAAGGCAAAGAAGCTTCTTTTTTTTTTACCCTTATATTCTTTGTACTTCCTTCCCCTTCTCATTACTATATATATATATATATATACATATATATATATATATATATATATTGTTTCTTGTTACTATATTAAGCTGAATGGTGTCCATCAAAGATACTTCACAGAACCCATGAACATGAATTTATTCAGAAGAAAAGATACAATTAGAGATTTTGAGAATAGGCTAATCCTGAAATATGTGGTGGACCCCAAATACTATCACATATGTGCTTACAAAAGAGAAAAGTAGAGGAGAAGACCCCCAGGGAAGAGGAGGAGACAGTGTGATCACAGAGACAGAGACCAGAGTTATGAGGCCAAAACGAACAGGCTGTTGAGAGCCATCAAAGTGTAAAAAGGTGGGGACAAATTGTGCCCAAAAGCTTTTGGTGGGAAGGCGGCTTAGTTGGCATCATGATCTTGGATGTCTGGCTCCAGAACTGTGACAAAATGAATTTCTATTGTTTTATGCCTCTTGTCTTGTGATAATTTGTTACACTGGCAACCAGAATAACATCCTCTTCAGTCTCTATTTTGCCCCATTTCAGTTCTCTAATACTTTAACACACTAGGTCAGTTATGCCGTCTATGAAAATAATTTCAATCTCTTTGTTTCTCTTTCACATTGTTATGTTATTGCAGAGATGAAGCATATAAAATAATCCATATATAAGAGTATGTTTGCAGTTTTGCAAAATCAATTTGATATTGATCTAACTGTCTGTGCTTAAATTTTAACAGATGTAAAATCACTTGGAAATTTTCAGGTTCCAGATTCTTGACATTTTTCCTTGATATTCTAATTGCATTGGTCTGGCTGTGACCTGAGGACTAGAGTTTTTATAAAGAAATTGAGAGATTCCTTACAGATGGTCATCGATCCATACTTCAGTGAACCTTAAAGTGTGGCACCAATTTCTTATGTCTGCTATCAAGAATCGGTGTGAATCTGTGGCATGGTTGTCAGAACAACAGTTCATTACAAGCAGTAAGCTTTGTCTATTGAATGCTGAACCTCAGGTCACTGTTAGTGAAAATGCATTGGAAGTATTTAGCAGTTCACAGTAGGTAATTCAAGAAAACTAAGGTGGGGCTTTAGTTTTTGAATTGAAAGGCAAAGGAACCAGCCTACCCTTTCTTGGCATGTCTTTTACTGCCTCTGCCTGGGAGACCATTGGAGAAGCTGCCTGTGGAAAGTTTTCACACACTGGGCCAATCTTCAGTCCTGGCTCAGGGTCGTGTGCACTTAGGGGGAAAATAGCTTTGTCATTCTCCAGCTCCTCCTAATCTACTTTGTTCAGGAGCTCTGAACACAGTCCAAGGGAGAGCTGGGCAGTAGAATTCTTAAAGGGCTGATTGCAAGCAGCCCCTGAACAATATTATTTTTCCTTTTCACCCTTGTTTTCAGACCTGAGAATGTTTCCAGAACACATGGTGTTTCTGGCTATTGCTTCAGGCCACCCAGTCAGGAGGGCGTCCAGTGTTCACTCCTTGTTTGACTATAAGCCCTACTAAATTCAGGATGGAAAGCAGAGTTGGAAGAGGATCATCAGTTCCCTTAGAGGTGGTCATCGCCTACCCTTTATGGCTTTGATGGGAGCTGAGGATATTTTTTTTTGATAAGTAGTGTAACCATCATTTATTCCCTTCTTGGATAAGAGACTAAGCATTCCCTCATGAATCAGAAACATTGGTTTATTGGAAAGTTTCTTATAAGGCCCACACTGCATCCTGCATGTCTTCTCTCTGGATATCTCCAGCTTACTCATGTCTTTCCTGCCTCTTCACAAGCTTCCAAGACATTTGGTTTACTTTCTTGGTGACACTTTGTCTTGTCTCTCTTTTGTTTCATAAGCAGAGCAAAAACTGCTAATCCAGCCCTAAGTGATGCCTTTTACAGCAACTCACATCACATTCTTTATACAATGATTTAACTTTTTGGTCTCTTAAAAATGGAACTTTTAGGTTTTCAAACCTCAACTGAAAGCTTTGTTTCTGAAAGCCCTGATTCTGATTTTGATCTGCTAGAATTTGTATCTTAAACAAGTTTCTAGTTACCACTGCTGATCCAGAAACTACCTTTAGATCACTGCTGAAGAAAATTCTATTCTTTTTTTGATGCTTTCTATTAATTGAAAGAAAAGTTTGCATTTTATATGCTTTGAGAATACAAAAAGTGTCACTGCAACCCAAGTACTAGATTTTAGTGTGGGTTAATAATGCAAGCAAAGGTGATTAGCACTTCTATAAGCGTAATGATATTTTTTTAAAAAATCAACCATAACAGAGCACTCAGGAGCAAGTCATGGTGCATCTGAAACTGGCGAGGCGGCTCTGCAGCCGTTTTCCTACAGGAAGCCCTCAACCCATGATGCAAAAGTCCTGACCACATTTCTTCTTGTTTAATTTCTATCTTCAGTGTACCATGCCCAAGAAATCACATGTTTTTGAGAAATATTTTAAAGGCCTCTACTACCTCCTCTAAAGAACATGAGTATCATGAATGTTTTCATGAGTATTGTGGACTTTTGTTTTAATTCCATGGCCTTTAAGACTCTTTGGAGGTGTTACTTCTTATGCCTATCTTTGTAAGTGTTACTGAGGTAGGTTAGCAAACTTTTGACATTCTGAAGTCCTGAGGTTTTAGAAAAAAGTGATTCTAAGGTGGTACAGAATACCTCCATTTTAATGAGTGGAGCGAAATTGGATGGGATCTAAAGTATTGGCTAATACTTATGGGTACATTGTGGGAGCTGAGCACAAGCTCAAAGCTTCAGCACTATGTATTGGAGTCCCTGTTCCTTAGGGAGGCTTTATAGGGTAAGCTTAAGACCCAGGATGAGCCTGTCCCCTCCGCTTTACTATATCTGGAGAATAAATCAGCCTTTGTGTGTTTCCCTTTTACTTTGTACTTTTAATGAAGCTACTGCACTTTGTTACTTATAGTGTCAAGTCTGTGTTTTTCTTTGCACATGGGATGTTTACTGGCTTAACTCTGTGGTAGTAGGCATTGCAAGTTTAAAATTTCAGGGTTTTTTTCTTTATGTGATTTATCTAATAAAATCATGACACTAAAACAAAGAGTAAAGGCAAAGAAAAAGAATACTGCCACACTGTACTTGACAGGCAGAAAGAGAGCAAGACACTTTTTAAAAGACAGCTTGCTTAAGCTAGGTTTAAAGAATCCCTGCAGGAAGAAAATTGCCACTCAAATATGCCCAGAACTAACAAAACTATCCTTAGCTCTTTTTTGTTGAAAAGATGAAAGTGATTGCAAAAAGAGGGGCAAAAGAGCAATGAAAACAAAAATCTATGCATGAATACTTACTACAGCACATACCAGGAAATGTTACTAAAAAACACAATCTCAGCTCTTCACTCCTCTGTCAAATCCTTTACACATCAGGATAAGTAATACATTTCAGAGTTTGGCTTTAGTTTTTCCTTTTTTGTTTTTCTTTTAATCCTTTGTAAGTAGGGAGATTTCTCTTTTTAGTACAATCTGTCCTTCCAGAAGTTTACATGTGCCAAAAGTAGCGTGGCGTCCTTGAGACCTGCACTAGGGAGTAGTAATTAGAATTGGATGAACCCATTTAACATAGCTGTTTGATGTCAGGCCCACACCCTTGTCCTTAAAATTCAGAGAAAAGTTAAATTGGTACTAGGATAAATTATCTTGAAACATTTCCTTCTTGAACTTGACATTTTGGTGTTTTGGTTCTTCCGATGTTTAGCATCAAATACTAAAGAAAAATAACAATGGGAGCTCTTCTGAGAAACACATGAACTTATTAATTTATAAAGCAGATACTGCCAAATGCCCGAGAGTCAGTATTTTAGATTGTTGTAGGTAGTTTTTATGCACTTTAGATGCCATTTAGATTTTTATAACACTAGTGTGTTTGCTAGAGACTGAATTAGTGAAGGCACATTTCTTTAAATGCAAAAGCTGTCTTCACATTAAAAAGTAATCAGATAGTTCACTAATAGATTTAAACTCTACACATACAAAGTATGATAAAAAATACTGCATGTTGAAATTTTAAACAATTATTACAATAAAAGATACATACATAAGATCTTTAGAAGAAAATACTTGTAATATTAAAAAAATAAAAATAAGGCTAAGAATTTATTATTCTTTGCCCTATAAGTCATTATAGATTTTTTAAAAAATCTGTTTTTAAGGAAATGGGAAAAAATGATTTGCCCAAGACCCCACAGTTTCCTGCAACTTCCAACGTAGAGCCAAGAGATTTCACTCATCCCCACTGACTGCTTTACTTTTGCCAACACTTTCCAAAAACGAGGGAGAAAAGAGATCTGTGAATCTTAATGAAGAGAATTAAGTGTTGTAGCGAGCCCCATTCATCAAAAGGAGCCCACATGGCTGTCCTCCTCCTTCACACACATCGGGGCTGCAGCTCTGCAGTGATGGTTCCCAGAGTCAGTCTGCACTGTCCAAGGAAGCCCTTCTCTTTCATCTCATCCTTATGCTTGTTCCCATCTGCCAAGGTAGCTGAAATATTTTCTCCTCCCAAAGGTCAGAAATGTGCATTCTGGCTTATGATGATTTTTTAAAATTGGTAGCCATTATCAAGATTAGATAACAAAAGTTCTTTCACAAGGACCAAAATACAAAAGAGGTGCATCTTTCTTGTGACATAAAACAAGGATTCCAACTGCTTTTTTTTAAGGCAGTGAATCAAGAATGAGTTGGAGAGAGAGCAGTGAAAGCCAAGTACAGACATGAAAAAAAAAAACTATCAGTAGAGCTATCTGTACCTAGGCTCACACACAGTATTTTTCACAACTGTTGAGTGTGATTGTTCCACCAGAATATTTTTCACCAAATGTGAGAAAATAAGAATAGTCTTTCAGAACAGAGAGCGAAATATTTTCCAAAACATTGGATAGATCCTCTAGAGATCAAAATCACTATTAATGGGACATTGAATTGATGGCAAGGTTCCCTAGAGATATTTGGCACTACTGCATGAAGAACTTTTTTTTGGGGGGGGGCAAAAAATCTAACTGAAATGAAGTCAACATCAAGAAAACCCATAAGTTATTCTGGAATAAGTTAGTTTACTTCTTCAGTCACTGTTTCACGAAGACTTTGAATAAACTAATAAATAAATAAATAACAAATAGCAAATAATTAAAAAGTAATTATTTTAGGAATTACTAAAGATTTGAGAGACAAAGTTTCTCAAAGGAGGAAATTTAGGAAAATATAAAATTCATTTTTCAGTCTTGTAAATAACTATACTGCTATTGAATAATGGAATCATGTAGAAGACACATTCTTAAGTAGAGTATAATAGCTTACGACGAGATGAAGTTCCTCTTTATGAGAAAAATGGGAAAGCTACAATAAAAGGTAATAAATAAGTAAATAATATTCAGCATTAGCCTGCACAGTAGGTAACAGCCATTTCGGAATGCTGTTTGTGGAAAATGAGTAAGCAGGCTAGGAAGCAGTGGTAGATCTCTGGGCACCAGCTGTGGGTCAGGCTGGGTGGTATGAGTTTTAGAACCTGTATTCCATTTAATCCTGAAAATAGTTTGTCAAATCAAGTGTTTTCACTTTGATTTTACAGATAAAGAAAATGGAAATTTAGAAGAGCTCTTTCAAACATAAGTGCAGCCCACACCACACTCCAGACCTTTTACTTCAATCATTGAATTGCTGTTTCTGCATACATTGTCCCTCCAAGTGTCTCTTGTGTACATTCCATCCAATCACCTATCAGAAATCTTTGTAAACTCGAGAAATAAATCCAGTGATCTCAAATTTATTTGGGCCCATTTCATAGTTACTAATCAAAAACATTAACTCTAAATTACATCGATTTTTAAAATACATTTAATTTGGAAAAAATTTACATCTACTGGTAAAAATATTCAAAGTTAACCATTTAAAAGAGTGCAATTCACCTAAATTTTAGCATCTTCTAGTAAAACGGATTAATATGAGTTTGCTGTTTTGGAAAATAAGTTATGGTGCTCATGCAGTTTAACGTTTGATTGCTTAAGCATATTTATATTAGATCAACATTCCACTGGGTTCAAAATATTTGCTTATGTTTTACTGAATGCCTGTTAGTCACATTTGGAATCTGTTTTTGACATTTTTATGCTTAATACACCCATTATTTGGCAAGTGATTTCTTCAAACTGACCAGTTTAAGAGCTGTCTTTGCCTTGGATCACTTGTCTGAATGAATGAGGCAATTATATCCTCTGACATTGGCTTAAAATCAGGATTATATTTTATTTACAAATTGGCAGTTAATATCAGTTGTTTGACATATGTCCACCTGATGAAAAAACTGCTGCCACCTGAAAAATTTAGACAAAAATCAGAGCAAAGTACTATATTGTGTATGTTCCACTAGAATACTGCTTGAACCAAAGGGCTTTCTTTTCACTTTGGCGATGGGGTCTGTGGTTTGTCTTTAAAACTAATAAGATCTTTACTAGCAGTTTAGCTTTCTGTAAATCTTCAGAAAATTTGGAAACCCAGTGCTTTCCCAAACATACTGGAAAGCAGACAGCCTGGCAAGTATACTGTAATGGACTGGGTGTTAGGAAGACGGACGATGATTGGCGGTGCAGGGCAGAGGGTGACTGAACTTCTTACAGGCTACTAGGGAAGAGCTCACAGGGAGGCACACATGCTCTGCCTAGCAAGGCTTTGAAGAAATGCACTGGGAGAGCACACCCAAGTCCTGAAATTGCTTTTGAGAAATTTGAATTGATAATTATGATTTTGATAGATTCCTAATGGAAATCCAGCTTACTTATCTTTTCCAAAGAGAATCTATCTTTGTGTACTTTCCCACATTTGCTCCCATGGAATGTATGATGTGCACATTTAGGCCTTAGCTCTTAGGGTTCTGACTTTTCACACACAGTTCAAGCTCTTAATCAAATGAGGGCCAGGATGGGTAAACACTCTATTTCAGGAGGCAACATCATTTTTCTAAGCTGATTTCTGGAAAGTTAGGATTTTAAGAGAAGAAGAGATCCTGGAGAAATGGCCAGAAGTCAATGTAATGCAGTGAATTTATATTAAATCCATTTGATCAAAAGTTAGCTTTCTGAACATTCCTTAAGTCATATATTTCAAACTGGACCACCTGTTTAGCTACAGTTGACTTTGGCAGACTCAATAATTCACTCCTTTAGCTTCAGTTCATCTTCTGAGCCAGAGCAGAAGCGTGAGAGTATGGGCACTAGATGGTCACTTTGGCTTGGTTTAGCATCAAAACCGAATGCTGATTGCTTGCCCCTGTATTATCACCACTGGCCTGAAATATCTTGTGGACCTAGAGTACACACATCTGCTAGGGGCAGGGTAAACTAAATTTGTGACTATTGTTTGACAGGTAGACACTGATATCTCATCAGCCAAGAACTCTATTTTTGTAGAAATTAAAAAGCAAATTAAATAACTTGAACATCAGACAGCGATTGGTAGCTTATATAGTAAATTAAAAGTTTGATAATATCTAAGAGGTCAAGATTTCTTGTTGGCATAATTTTTCAGGTGAGACTACACTACAAATCCTGAAACAACTGAAATTTATCTAACAACTGTAGTTGTTTGCCTTTATTTCTACCTTAATACATACACTCACATATGAAACGTATTTCGTGAGTAAAAGTAGATTTAGACAGTTGAATCAATGTTTGCATAAAACAGATTTTGGACCATGTACATATCTCATGCCCTAGTTTCTAATGCTCTAAAAAATTCATTACATATCTGTATATTTCAACATCTCAGTGTAAGAGCTTAATATAAAACAGCAAATGTCATACTCTTTGATCCTACAGTATGTCTGGCCTGGACTAACAGAGGTAAATTCAAAGACCAGGGACAGATGTGCAGTGATGAGAGTGGAGGAGATGCATTGGGGAGTGAGTAGGAGGATACACTAGTCCCTGTGTCTTCTGCCTGGGTTAAAAGTTTTAAAAAACTAAAATAGTTTAGTGTGCTTTGTTTTGGTAAAATTATTATTTCTTTTGTAGTACTTGGTATTGAACCCAGGGCCTGTGCACTGAACTACACTTTATTTGTACTTATTTTTTAAGAAAATTTTAGGCAGGGTTTTGTTAATTTGATTAGTTCCCCTGTTTGGGCTCAAATGCAATCCTTGTTCAACCTTTGATTACGTGCATGGGGCACCAGGCTGAGTTTGTTTTGGTAAGCCTTTGATAGATATGCTCAAGTGTAGCAGAATAAAATGAGATGAAAAATTATTAGTGAGTTTACAGTGATCACAATCTCAGTAAAGAATGTAGTGATGTATTAAAGTTAAGTCTTGAATGGCTGGATTTGTTACAATCTGGCCTGTCACTGGCAAACTATTAATAGGTCAGACTTTGTCTTTGGGGCTAGCATCTGGAAAGCAACATAATTTGAAGACTTTATAAAAAAAAGATGGCATGTTGGAATTCCACATAAAAGCAGTCTTGGATTTCAACATCCTTTTTTGTTTTACTAACAGGAAGATCAGTATCACAAAATATATGGTCTTTTGAGAAAAGTTCCCCTGTGTCATCGCTAATTTTTTTTTCTATTTTTCTTAAAAGCTAAAATTAGAAAGATTTTCCTAGTTGTTTTGCTTTTAGTCACTCTGGGAAAAAATAATTTTCTTCTTTCAATAGGTAAAGTATATTTGCAAATGTCTTAACAAATATCATACAAACACTAAAAGAACTGGCAGTGTAAGCCATAAAACCTGGATTTTATTCATGAATTAACCTGTCAAGTATTTTTCATGCTTCTATTACATTCTACATTGTAGAAAGAAGGATGTGTTCATTATTTACCTTTTAGTTTCACTTAGAGTGCCTTGAGGTAACTATTCTTAATTTAGCATTTCTGCATTTATTCATCTTTCCTTTTTTGGGTTCATTTAAGAAATATGTTCCTGCTCTAATTCATAAAAAATATTTTCATATATATTCTTCTAAACAAACTTTAGTCTGATTGTGACTTGTACTGCTTGCTCCTTGAATTTCATTTGTATTTTTTTCTTTTCTGGAAACACATATTACATTTTCCCCCTGGTTATACATAAAATAAGGAAGTAGCTCACATTTCTTTGGATGCTCAGAAAATCCACAGTTGCTATCCTGAAGGTTCAGAAAAGCTGGTGCTGTAGCTTTGGTTCCAACCTGAAATCCGTAAACTAAGTGTCCCACTGGTATATGTCCCAGTCCAAGGGCAAAGAAACTGATGGCCTAGCCCATGCAGTCTGGTAGAAAGGAAGAGTCTCTCTGTCTTTTTGTCTGTTATCTTAGTTACTTTTTTTTTCCTTAATGAAACAAAATACCCAATATCCAAAGTTAAAGGAGAAAGGTTTATTTAGTTCAGTTTCTAGAGGTTTCAGACCATAACCCACTGGTTCCAAGACAGAGAGGCAGATGGCAGAGAGGAGACAGTTTATGGTGGCAGAAGACATTAAAAGCAACAAGAGAGAGCAAGACAAGCCTCCTTCCATTCCCTATATTATGTCAAGTCTACCAGGATTATGCAGGTGCTTGTGCCACTGAACTATATCCTCGGCCCTTTAGCAAGATTAGGGCAGTGTCAATCCAGTCAGTGGACTAAACCAGCAATCACCTACCCTTAATCTCAGAATCCTTAATCCCAGCATTGTATTGCAGATCAGTCACACATGAGAGAATCAGCCACCTCCAAAGAAAACTCTATGACCCCAAGAGGGTTTGGGGGAATATCAAGACACAAACCATAACACCTATGAAGGCCCTCAATGGATTGGAAAACACCCTCACCCATGGAGGGAGATCTGCTTTACTCATTTTATTGAGTCAAGTGCTGATCTTTTCTGGAAATGCCACCATAAGCAATCCCAGAAATAATGGTTAACATAGCATCTGATACCTTGTGATTCAGTCAAGTTGACACAGAATCAATCATAACACAAACCTATTCTCTTAATCTTCCCCTTGGTTGTATGAAGAGTTTCACTACCTATTTCCTATCTGAAGCTTCATTTGTTCTGTCTCTCAAAGAGAGCTACCCCATTAATTATACTATTCTTCCTTCAGTATTAACAACTTATCACTTAATGTTATTCTTATTAGAAGCAAATAAATATCCTGGGTCTACCTTATTTTCTGGCTGTTGCTATTTCCTCAATTTACAACTACTTCTTTAGCCTATTACGACCTAACTCCTGCTAAGATCATTTGTCAACCCTACATTAATAAATGCAATAGGGGTAGCTGCCAGCATGCCGCTCTGGTAAGTCGCTGTGGCCTGGCAAGGCACAGCTGCCCCAGGGAGAGAACCATATCAGCGTTTCGGCATGCCATGTTGGATCTTGGGGCGCTGGGGAAACAGGCAGCCAGTTCACCCCTCTGGTGGGCGGCTGCGAGTGGACTAAGAATCAAACTTCCATCTTCCCCATCACCCCTGTCCCCCACTAGCAAGTGGGAGCCAGAGATCTGAGCATGTCTTGCGAGTTTGACTATATGCAATATAGCAAATAAGGGGGATTTTCTTCTGCCATCTCTTTAAAGGCAAATATTTTAATCTCTGTTTTGCTCTGTTCTGATCAATGGTATTGCTCTATTCAATATTTTGTTTTTATAATTTCGGTATTTCCTTTGATATTGCTCTGCCTGATTGAAGGAACAACTATTGTGAAGAAAATCAGATATACTATTGTACCCATTGCTGTTATCCCAGTAACCTGCTGTGAGGTTCTGTACCAATTTCACTGCACTGCCTCAGTTGGCTTTGTCCTGTCTTGTTCTGCTGTATTTTAAAATAAATAAATAAAAATAATGAATAAGAAAAAATAGAAAAGTAAGTAACAACAACAAAACAGATTAGTAAGGTACTAAGCAACCTGAAAGATGATATAACTAAACAGATAATGGACTTAAAAATCAAAAGGAGGAAAAGAAAGTGCTCTAAAGGATATAACTGCATGTATATTTAAGTGTGTAGGATTGATAACCATGTTGCTAAATTTTTGCTGGATTGGTGAATAAAACTGTTTGCAGCCTCACTGTTTGAATGTCCACTTTGTAAAATAAATTAATTAATTAATTAAAATAAATAAATAAAATAAAAAATAATAATAAATAAGAAAAAATTTTTAAAAAGTAAATAACAACAACAAAACAGATCAGTAAGGTACTGAGCAACCTGAAACATGATATAACTAAACAGATAATGGACTTAAAAAGCAAAAGGAGGAAAAGCAAGTGCTCTAAAGGATATAATTGCATGTATATTTAAGGGTGTAGGATTGATAATTATGTTGCTAAGTTTTTGTTGGATAAGAGAACAGAACTGTCTGCAGCCTCACTGTTTGAATGTCCACTTTGCATGCTTTAATTTTGTAACAACTACATCCAAGAAGACAATATGTAATGTATCAACTAGTGATTTCTTATTGTTCATTTTTTTTGAAATTCTGTAGTTTCTATCCTTTTTTTCTGTTTTGCTTTATTTTTCCCCTCTTTAAATAAAATTTAAAAAAATAAATAAATGCAATGATGGTTTGACTTTTTATAAATATTTCAGCACAATTTGAAATCATCCAACACTCCCTATTTATTGAAATTATGTTTTTCAGTTTATTTACATAACATATCTCTCTACTATTCCTGCCCATCTCCACTGAGGGCACACTGTCTTCATATTAGCCATTAATTATTATAGTTTTTCAAATCTTATTTGCATATATTTTCTTGCTTTTTGTATTTATTTGAGGAAATATTATTACCATCCAAAGATTCAATTACATTGTATTTATTTGCTGGTAGCACTCAGGTTTACTCTTCCATTTTTTCTGAACTCCAGACATAAACTCAATATCTTATTTAAGATGTCTTAAAATAGTCTCAAACTCCAAAAGGCCAACCTGAATAATCTCCTCTATTATACCCGATCTTTTCCTATTATTTCTTGAATGATGAATGGGACTATCATCCATGTATTTAGGCATCCCCAAAACATAAGTATCAATTTGGCACTTCTCTCTAGCTCTCAACAGAAACCAAATTTCAAGAGATTAACTGTATAATAAATTTCTGTTCAAGTTTCTATTTGTGTCACTGGAACTTAAATTCAAGTTGCTGTTTTTTCTCATCTAGACCACTGTCACGATTGCTTCATTTGCCAAAGGCCCAAACCTGAGAACAGTAAGTGAAAGACACTCCTTAATTCCGATATGCTGTCGGTTATCTAATTCAACAAACGGCTTCACAATCCTACAGAACTTCCGTAAGATAACTCTGGGTTTTATTGAGTAAATTTAGAGAAGATAAATTGAGAGGGTAGCCTCGATGTAAGGAAGCTGGTTTAGTTTGTGAGGTTCCTACACTGTCAATTTCTTCTATTCCCAATAGTATAGGATGTTCGGCAGCGTTGCAACTGTTGTAAATCTAATTTCCTTGCTTGCTTTTTTTTCTGACTCTCCTTCCTTCTGACTCTTAACCCTTGTTTGCCACTAGGGGCACAAGCTTGGTTGCTTTTCAGCTTCTGGATTTAACTGTTTCTGTAGAGAAGTCAACAGACTTTATTAGGCAAAAGTCCGCTGTTCTCTTCACTCTTCTGCTCCTACCACTTCCCACCTTCCTGAACTTGAAAATTTCAAGAATTCACCTTCTATCTTTAGCAGGT
The DNA here is from genome assembly GCA_004027455.1 of Hydrochoerus hydrochaeris. Taxonomy (NCBI): domain Eukaryota; kingdom Metazoa; phylum Chordata; class Mammalia; order Rodentia; family Hydrochaeridae; genus Hydrochoerus; species Hydrochoerus hydrochaeris. The sequence goes on from PVLA01006539.1 coordinate 19,589, forward strand.
TTGTGAAATCATCAAAGGAGCCAGTGGAGGAAAATCCCTTTTGATCTTTTAATTTTCATATCACCCTACAGTTGACATTTTACCTATAGAAACTGGAACTTAGCTTGTTTGTCAGCAAACTATAATTTTCCAGAATTACCCCGTAATTATATAATTTTAAACGTCACTTGGGGATGCATCTCTTCTGTGCTTAATTGCATTCTCGTTGTGGTTTTTGACTGTTTGACAATATTAACACATTTTTCTGTCATCTCTAATCCCAGAATGAGGTCTACAGTGCAGTGTCACTCTCTGCGCCACAAAACTCGAGATAAGTACTGAGAAATTATAATTTTAACACATAGCTTATTTTGAAATCTCTTATTTGTTAAACAGCATCAACTGAAATCAGAGAACTGAATTTTTAACACAAATAAATAATTCCAACAATTAACATTTCAATCCTATTGAAGAAAGAACCATGTAAATGATTTCCAATATTTTACAATAGCATGTATATTTCTTTTGACAACTCTGAAGAAATTATATTCTACACACTATTTTGATGAACTATTTAGATTTTACCAGACACATAGCTAGATACTAATTAGACATTTTAGACAGTATAATGAGTCATCAAAATAATCAGTAATTTTAACTAGAGGGAAAATATCTCTTCTATCAATCTCTAAGAAATACAGGGATGTGGCAATTTTATAAAGCTGAATAACCTGGATAGTTGAGGATTTAAAAATTAATCTGTAGGATGCTAGTGAAAATGAAATATTAGGCACTATGCAAAGTTTGACCCTTTATAAACACAATAAGAAAACTTGTAAAAAAATTGTTAGAATCAAGTTTTATACACCTCTGAAAATAAACAAGATGCAGGAATCTACAGTAATAGTTCTTGTTTCAGAAAGTGACTGGATCTCAGTAAAAATAGAGCTTCATGATGTTTCCTTTTCTTTTTTTATTATCTCACCTTCTGGTCTCCAAGTGTTGAAAGCCACAAGTCTGCAAGCCCAGTGGAAAGCAGCAACTGTCAGCAATGCATGGGGAGGTTGTGTTTCACTTGCATCAGTGACACTTAGGAGAACATACCCACTGGGAGGCCACATTTGCAAGACTGTCTTTATTTGAACTCATTCAGACTTCACCAGTGCAAAAAACCTTTTTTACAAATAAAACATTACACATAACTCAGCTTCATGTCTGCCTAAGGCAGTAGATAGCTGCTGAGGAATAGTCATAGATCAACCCTAAGCTATAAAGGATAAGCCACTGAATGAAACTGACATAAGATCATTGGAAATCTTTGCCCTTATGAAAGGAAAGTGACAAAGTAAGAAAAAAAACAAAGGGGAAAGAGGAAGCCAATATTTCACCTTTGAAAATCAATGTTAAAAGGTGATAAAAAACAAAACAAAACAACAAAACAAAGCAAAACAAACACACAAAAACAAAAACAAAAAACTTCGGTTACTGAATGGAGACAGGAGCCCTAAAAGGTGATGTGCAATCCACTTCCTTAAATGAACATTTTAATTTTAGCTGTAAACATACCTTAAAACTACCAAGACTGTTGTTACTATTGGACATCAAACAATTGTAATGTCCATCTCAAGTATTTACCTTCTATAGGATGTTTTGCAGTCAGTGCTATGGTTTGTTACAGTATTAAAGTTATACTCACAAGCCTAAGCCCTTCAAATGGGTGTACATATTTACTGATACCACAGACTCATTTTCTGCTAACTCAGAAGTTCTTAAGATTTTTATTATAAAAAGGTATCATAAGAAAACACTGTAATGAGATTTAACACAATCCCAGTCAAAATACCATTGTCATACCTCACAGAACTAGAGAAAACACTCCTAAAATTCATTTGGAAACAGAAGAAACCTAGAATAGCAAAGGCAATTCTGGGCAACAGATGCAAGGCAGGAAGCATCTCAATTCCTGACTTGAAACTACTATAAAGCCACAGTGATAAAATCAGCATGGTACTGGAAAAAAAATAGACCTAAGTATCAATGGAACAGATTAGAAGATGCAAGCACAACTACAAAGACACTCAGCCACCTGATATTTGACAAAGGGGCTAAATATGTCCATAGAAGAAAGATAGCCTCTTTAATAAATGGTGTTGGAAAAATTGGCTCTCTACATGCCAAAGACTGAAACTAGATCCAAGCCTATCTCCATGCACAAAACTAAAGTCTAAATGGATCAAAGACCTAAATATTAAAACAGAAACACTAAACCTACTGGAAGACAAGGTAGGTAAAAGTCTTGGAGACATAGGGGTAGGCAGAGAATTCATGAACGAAATGCAAACTGCACAGGAAACACTTCAAAGAATCAACAACTGGGATCTCATATTATTGAAAAGTTTCTGCACTTTGAAAGAAATCACCAAAAGAGTGAAAGAAAACCCACAGAGTGGGAAAGAATTTTAGCCAGCAGTCCCTCAGACAAAGGACTTATATCCAGAGCATATGAAGAATTGAAAGGCATCAAGCTCCCCAAATTCAAAGACCCTCTCCAAAAATGGGCACCTGAGATGAATACACAGTTCTCAGAGAAAGATACACAAATGGCAAATAAATACATGAAGAAATGTCCACCATCACTGGTCATTTGAGAAATGCAAATTAAAACAACATTGAGATTTCACCTCAGTCCGGAAAGAATAGCTGCCATCAAGAAATCAACTGATAACAAATGTTGGCGAGGCTGCAGGGAAAAGGGAACACTGCTCCACTGTTGGGGGGAATGTAGACTGGTGCAACCATTATGGAAATCCATATGGAGAATTCTCAGAAGACTAGGATTGGAAGCCCCATTCAATCCAGCTATTCCCCTCTCTTTCCCAGAAGAACTGAAAAGTTCATATCACAGTGATATATGTGCACCCATGTTCATAGAGGCACAATTTGTGATACCTAAATCTTGGAAACAACCAAGTTGCCCATCTACTGCAGAGTGGATGAAAAAGATGTGGCATTTTTATACAATCGGATATTACTCAGCTATAAAAAAGGATGATCTTGAGGCTTTCATAGGTAAATGGAAACAACCTGAGACTATCCTTATTAGTGAAATAAATAAGAATAGTTATAAATATCATATTGTGTCTCCAGTGTAAAAAGTAAATAAGAACTACAAGTGTAATAAAACCAAAATGTGTAATTGCTATTGTAAAAAAGAGAGGAAAAGAAAGGGCTCTAAGGAAAAACATACATAACTGCATGTATGTTTGAGTGTATAAAATAGCTGAGCATATTGCTGTATCTTTGTTGGATCTTTGGGCAGAACTGTTTGCAGTCTCATTGTTTTAATGTCTACTATGTACCCTTTAACTTTGTAACTTGAACAACTACATCCAAGATGACAATATGTAATTTATAAACTAGTGTTTTCTTAGTGGATTTTTTTTCTTTTTCTTTTTTTTCTTTCTTTTTCTTCCTTTTAGAATTCTGTATTATTGCTACCCTATTTTTCTGTTTTGCTTTTTTTCCTTGTCTTTAAATAAATTTTTAAAAATGTATAATTGCTATTGTAAAAAAGAGGAAATAGGAAGTGCTATAAAAGATACAGCTGCATGTATGTCTAGGTGTGTGGGATTGATAACTATATTTCTAGGTTCTTGTTGGATTGTTGAACAGATCTGTTTGCAGTCTGACTGCTTGCATGTCCACTTTGTGTGCTTTAATTTTGTAACTTGAGAAACTATTTCTAAAAGAACAATATGTAATTAAGAAAAAGAAAACACTGTAATGAGTAGTAAAACACTGTACACTAGAGAGCCATTAATCTATAGAGCAGACCACTATAGCTGACACTAAAATGAAAGCTTTTATCCTAATGCATTGTTAGACATTGCAATCAAATAGAGTAGGAAGCTACCAAGTGTGTTAATTTCCTGTGGAAAAAAATATAATCTTCTATCTTGATATGAAGCCAATAGCACACAAGGTTGATGTAGAGAACTCTCCTATAAGCATTTGATTCTCTGTTCTGTGATTCAAGCCTAGAACTTAGCTAATAGGCATGACATCCCCACTAACTGTCACAAAAGTGGATATCTTGTGAATTGCACGGTAATTTTCAAACTATGGGAAAAAATTTGTAGAAGGAATTGGTAGAAAATCAGTTTGTTTCGGTTTGACCTGCCATTGTTTAAATGTGGTCAGGAAATGAAGACTCCATAGTCATCAATACTGAAAATAGTGTTACAAATGAGTTTTCAGTAAGTCAGTATGTCTACCACTGGCCCATTAAGAGAAATTGCTTCTTACATGCCTGGACACCGTGAACCTTAGTTAAAGGACAGTTAGTCTACTGCAAAAATTATCTGTTCCAAAATAAATTTCCTGAGGGACCTGTAAGCTCCAGCTGGAGAAATACAGCATTCTCACTTTATTGTGAAATAATATCCTATTAATTAGGAACTGAAACAAAAGTCAGTGTACCCAACCATTTTCAAGCAAAACACATTGAATGAATCGGTAGCATAGCTTATCCAAGCTACAACTCTTGTCTTCAAAAGATATTACTTTTAATAAGTTTTAAGGAAGTCAAGGCAGATCTACAAGCAAAGTTTAGTGGGAACAATTTCAGAAAGCCTGATTCATTCTCAGGTGTACACTGGCCGCATGTAGACCATGATCTGGCAAGCTGTTTGCGCATGGTAAGCTGAGCTTCCTACAAGAGTTTTGTTGCACTGTGTCCTTTCCTATCCAGTTCTCAAATTTCATTAAGTGTTTTATTTTTGGGAGCCACAATCATAAATTGAGTCTAGGGGCTATCCTCATCCTGCCCTTTGTCAGCTTGGAACATGGAAACTCTGCACTTTTCTGGTTGTTGCTGGAAGCCCTGTGGATAGTGGTTCTGGGGGCTCACAGGGCAAGACAACACCTGCTGGAGATGATAAGGCACCTGGGGAAACTGCAGTTTCCTTATTGCTTCCCTGTCCCTCCTTGTCCTTGTGAGACTGCTTCGCTCTTTTACTAGCCTGCCATAGCCACCATTTCTGTTGCCAGAAACAGTCACTGCCCTTAACCACTGTCTTCGACAGAGATGTAATCAATAAGTACCCAGATCTGGGTGCTGTGTGGCCTTTTGTTTCCCCATTAATCATCCCAGGTCGCTGCCTGTACCACTGTTTTCTCTTGCTTTTATTTTCTGCTGTATGCCATAACTCTGGGTAAGAGTCCACTGCAGCGCTTTCCAATACTCCATAAGAAATTATATTTGACAAGGAATAACGTTTTCCTATGGTTCAACCTAAATCATTCTAAACTTGAAATGGTTTATAGGTTTTTATAAAAATCTCTTATAAACTATTTGACATGGAAGATTTAATATGTTGATTCATAACTATAAATAACTTCAAAATATCTGATTATGATTTTGGTATATTCAGTCAAATAAGGTTATTTTTAAGGAAGAGAAAACATTCAGTAAACATTCTTTAGCTGACTTCATCATGCAATTTGATCAAAATTCACACTGTGTTATGTAAATCATAAAATATCAGCTAACCTCAAACACTAAAAGATATACAGAATAGACTAATTCCTATCTTCAGTAAGTTATTTTTCTGTTTATTATCATATTTTAGAAATTTTCGTGTCTTGTTATATAGAAATGCAGGAAAACATTTAAAAGACAGCACACACTTTTTCTGATTGAATAGAAAGTTAATACATCTTCATGAAATTCCATGGATCAAACTATAGGAAGTGGCTGCATGGACGGATGGGGCAGAGCAGGAAGGTTGATGGACTGGAGTCCAGGGCTCTTCCCCATTTAAAATCACACTACTTCATCAGATGCAGCACCCCAGATGCTTCCTAGAAATCTGTTTTTAAAATGTATACTCTTGAGGACTGGACACAGAATATTAGCTGACCTTCTTGTCACTGAGGTACAATGCCTAGCCCCCATCACTTATGAGAAGAGGTGTAATTTGGCTCATTTGGGGGTTTCAGCTCAGGGCTGGCTGGCTCTCAGGCAGAAACATCAAGGAGCCAGGGCATGGAGCAGCGCAGATGCTCACTTCATTGCAGCCACAAAACAGAGAAAAGGAATGGTGCCAGAGAGGAAGGGGTGAGGAGGCAAGTACTGCACTGCAGATCACGTTCCACCACTCCCCTGGGCCAATCTCAAAGTCAATCAAATTGACACTCTACCCTAAACCACACTCCCACGTCTCTAGTTCATACCCTGAACATCTCCTCAAACTTACATTAATCTCCAAATAAACAAAATGCTCATAATTTCACCTCTTGTGATAGAACTATCTTCCATACAAGTGAAAACACTGTAGTTCCTTACTCCAATTCTCCACAATTTCAGCATTTTAAAAAGTCCAAGTGAAAGTCTCTTCTGAGATTCAAGGTAAACTCCTAGCTGTGAACAAAGCAAGTTACAAAATGCCAAGGCATATTAGGATAAACATTTCCACTCCACAAGGGAGGAATAAGGTGATAGGAAGAAAATGGAACAGAAAAAGCCGCCATAAAGTTCTACATAAAGAACCATGAAGTTGTACATCTCTACACCTGGCCTTTAGTAATATAGTAGTGAAATGTGAGTTCCCAAGGGAATCAGTGTCGCCTCTCCCACTGCCAGTTCCAGTGCAGGCAGCCTTTCTCTGGGGTTGGCTCCACTGATGATGGCTCTATTTTGGTTAGTGGTGGGAGCACGAACTTCAGAAGAAGTTACAATGAACCAGACTTCATCCAGAAAATTAAAATCATGTGGCATATACACAGCAGTTGGACAATGAGGACTAAACTCTTCCCAACTCCTAAACAAAACAAAAAATTCAACACTTTCCATTACTAGAAAATTATTTGAATCTTTCATGTCGAAATAATCTGCTTTAGTGTGTGTAGCAGTACAGAAAAATCATTCATTCTTACTCAATCCTAAGCAAGCCTTTGTTTTTATCCCTCTTCTAGTGAATTACCTACTGTACAACACTTTTGATTCTTTATAAATTCTATTCTGGTCTTATCCTAAGACATTGATGAGATAGTATCTGCATTATCAAAGTGAGCAATATCATAGGATTTGTCTTAGCAGCAGGAGATGGTAGTGATGTTTGCAGAGCTGGCACTTATTAGCCCACTTCCCCGATTTACCAGCAGGATTAGAATCACATGTTGAACATGTCTTGCCTCAGTTTGAAAGGCTTTAAGGTGATATAGAGGTCTGTCATCTTGTATTGATTATGAACTATGATTTCACTTCTTTGTCTTGTTTTGTATGATTTTTTTAATGAATCAAATGCATTCATTTGTTGAACAAATAGTAACTACTTTGAGGCAAGTATTTTTCCAGACTTTGGGGACTCATTAGTGAATGAAGTGGTTCATGTCTAGTCTTCATGTTAGTTCCTTGGGAGGGGAAGGAGCTAGAACAAGATCATGTGAACAAGTGGTCATGACCACCACCACTTACACAGGCTGTAGAGGAGAAATGAGTAGGAAAAGAGGTATTTTTGAGGAGGAGACATTTAACCTGGGATTGGTTGGATCATAAATTCAGCAAAGATACAGGAAAATATTTTCAAGTAGAGAGAATGATGAAAGAAGGGGAGCTTGAATCACTCTAGGCAGAGAGGAATTCAGCTGGCTGAAGTACCAAGAGAAATGAGTAGAGTTGAGATGTCATATATTGAGAAATATTTTAAGATAAGATCAGTAAGGCCAGTGAAAAGAGCAAGGGAGTCATCTGGATTCCCTTCTGGTGATATGTACTTAACATGGAATGAAGCACTCTGAAGAGAATGGACAGCCATCATGACCTGAATCTAACACCTTCCCACCCACTTCTCTCTACTAATCTTTGCCCAAACTCAGCCCTACAATCTCCTTGCCAGCTGCAGTGTTTTCTTCCAGGAAAAGAATGGTTTCATTTTTCTTTATGGACTGTCTCTAAGAAACAGTAACTTATAAAACCGGATATGTAGTTACTTGAAAACAGACCTGGTTTTCCTGAGATATTGCCACAAATATTTATCTTCACTATACCAACCAAAAATGAATGCTAATTCAGACATTTTGACACCTTGATCCAAGGCACATTCAGTAACGGTACTATGATACTTCATTCCAAGGTGCCTGACTTTTTTGGCATAATGCTTTTAAATAATCAAATCATGCAAATAGTATTCTGCAGTTCCATACTCACTAGGCCTCTTTCACGGTATTATTTAGATTCTATTTAGAGAGTCTACTGGGCATTTAAAAGATAATGAAATAACCCTCAACACCATCATTTACTATATGTGAATTTTCCTGATTAGTAATTCTATAATTTGTAAGGAGGGTGTTTATGTGTACATAATAAATGTCTTAGTGCTCAATATGAAGGACCATAAATGGGGTTGATTATAAGATGCAGAAATTAATTTCTCGCAGTTCTGTAAGTTGGAAGTCTGAGATCGCAGTGCCTACATGGTCGGCTTCTGTAACTAGTTTCTTCTGGGTTTCAGGTTGCAGAATTCGCTCTCACTGTTTCCTCATATAAAGAGAGCTAATGCCCTCTCTGATCTCTTTTTATAAGGTCAATACTGTCATATGTGAACACGCCAATTTCATGTTCACCTAATTACATCCAGAGGCCTCATCTCTGGATACCATCAGATTGGAGGCTAGAGTTTTGCTACAGGGATTTTGAGGAGACACAAATATTTATTCCACAATACTATCTATCTATCTATCTATCTATCTATCTATCTATCTATATTACACAATCTTTATTATTTATTTACAAACTTGTGTACTTTCTAAAATTTGTTTGTACATAGTAAATACTCATGACACTTTCCCATCACCCTGGGACATTTGCACAGTGACCAAATCTTTAGCTGCTCAAGGCATACATTCCTGACTGAGGTTAGACAGAGTAACACTCTGCCACTTGTTCCACCTCTCATATTGTAAGCAAGTGTCCTCCTACTACCTAGTACCATGTTCTTTTCCTCTTTGAGCTTTTGGTTGGTTGTTTCACTCTTGAAAATGGCCTTCAGGACTAGTGCTGAAGTGCCACCTGGTGTTCCTCTGCATAGGAAAACTGCTACAACCTTATGGAGAAAACATGTTAGATGAGCATCAGTCAAGTATGAGTTATAGTCCTATTGACCATCAGCTCAATGTTAATGAAACAAAAATGCAGATTTAAAAAGAAGACTAAAAAAGAAATACACACAAGACAGTTACATGTTGATCTGCATTGGTGGGAATGTTAACAAAGGCTCACGGGACTCTAACCCTGTTTTTCCTCCTAGGATTAATGCTTCAGTATTAGCTAGTCTATTTGCTCATAACATATAAACATAACTGCCATTACCATTGAGAACAGCATAGATTATATTCATAGATATATAAATATCAATAGCCTAGATGACTTCCATAGATACACAGTAACTCTATAAATTGAAAGGGGGGGGTAAAATGTTCTCCATTGGTGGACGCCAAGCACATCTGTCCACATAAACAAAAGCCACTGAGAGAACTAAACACTGGGGGAGTCTTGATATGTCTTTGCTAGGATCCTGTTTTCACGTTTGTATACTATTTTTGTTCTTTTAGATACTCACATTGTCTAGCTTTTTTCCTTATTGCTTATTGTTCTCATTCTTTCCTTCTAACATCTGATATTCTAGCCAAAACTGACTTCATACTGTTGCCTCACACAAATAATTTGGCCTCTATGTTTGGCTCATGTGAGTCTCTCTATGTGAAATACTTTGCTCTGTCTTTACACGTATAAACTTGAACTATTTTTCCTGAAGCATTCTCTACTTCCCATTTCCCCCATTCCAGACAGCTGTGATCTCTTATTTATTTAAATACTTGCTGCAGTCTACTCATGCATTGCAGCAATAACATACTGGAGAAAGAAAAAAAAAACAGAAAATCAAACTTAGTTTCTCCTACTTTGCTTTCATGACATGCTTCTGACAACAGTTATGTGGGTTTTCCCCACCCACCCAGGGAGCAGTGCTGTTACAGAGGACAACAGCTGGGTGTCCTCTAAAACAATTCAATTCTGACATCTAGAGATAAATTCAAATCCCACAGATTAAGGGCTGAGTCCCAAAACAGTGCCTTCCACTTCAGAGACCAAATGGTACAAGGCCTAACTTTATCACCTGTGTTTTTGAGTGATTGCCTATAAACTGGGTTCTCATTGACACCCTCCTTTGGTTCCATTAACTTGCTGAAGTGTCTTACAGAAGTCAGGGAAACACTTATATATGTTTACCGGCCTGCACAGAGGATTTATAAAGGACTCAGTATATTGCCGTATGAGAAGAGCCAGGTGGGAAAGTGAATGGTGCTCCTATGCCTCTCTGGTCATACATGCATGTGTTCAGCTATCTGGAAGTTCTTTAAACACTGTCCTTTTGTTTTTTAATGGAGGATTTGCTAGATAGGTATGATTGATTAAGTCATTTACTTTAGGAGACTAATTTAACTTTCAATTCCCCTCACCTCCCCAGAAGTTGGAGGCGGGGGGGAAATGCCAACCATTGGTGCTGTCCAGGTGTTTCCTGTGGTCAGGACCCATGCTGAAGCTACCTTCCTTAGAGGCTGCCAGGCATCGGCCAATTTATATTCACATATAAAAACCCTTAAAACTAAAAGTTCCAAGGATTTCAAGAGTTGTATGCCAAAGAACTGGAAAAACAAAAAATATTTATTTCATAATAGCAAAGCATTTTCCTTTATTTTGATGATTTAGATACTTATCTTATTCACTCTGCATGACCCACTTTCCCTAACCAATATCTTGAACAAGTTCAACATGTGTTTATGTTTGAGAGATAAAAGTACTGAGGTCAGTGGCTCCCGACAATTTTAGTTCACACCCCTCCCCTCTTTTAAAGCAATTTAATAGTTCTACTTTTTCAGAAATTCGAAGCTTTCTTCTTCAGCTAACATTACCACTTCTCAAAGTCAAACAAGTAGTTGTAAAAACCTTCTGTCTGTGCCAATCCCCTTACAATGGAAACAAAATTTGAAGCCTAGAGAAGTTATGCAACTTTCCCCAGATTAACAGGAAAGGAAGTACTGGCATAGAAGTTTTATGACTATTAAATAATAGTCATTAAATCACTTACTCTTGACCATAAGAATGTGCTCATGGAATCTACAAATGCAAGGAGACACCTTCTTATGACAGACCAGTGTACTGATGAATGTTGGTGTTGTGAACATAGAAGAAAGTAACATACAGAGTCTGAAAGAAAGCAGTAGAAAGAAAAGTAGGAAATTAATTATAACCCCAAAACTGCCACTTACCATTTCTGGGCTTCTGTCTTTGGATCTCTATCTTCAAGTATCTATCTTTCCAAAGAGTTGGAAAATCAACAGGATAATTAGTCCAGGAAATGTGCGTGTGTTTGTCAGGAATACTACAAGATCCTATACTCATCTGTCTATATATGGTTTTATCTTAGAGCACGAAGCCAGGGGAAGTCGTTAGTGTCAACATCTGGAAACACAGAGTGCTGCATAGCTTTTGTATTTCCAGTGCTGACTCATTTTTGCTTGCTCTGGAGAAGATGCTCAAATTCTGTCTACCTGGTTCTCATAGAAATGTGATAAATTTCAGCGCAATGCAATGGTTCGTATTTCAAGATGCAGTGAGATTTCAGGTGACCAAACCTTGTAGGATACACTTAAGTGTTTCTGTTCCTTGTCTCAGAGTTTTAGAGGCCAGGCTGTATTTTTTTTGTTCTTAAACCAGTGCTGAGACTGATTTCTCTGTTTTTCCTTAACATAGTGGGCCAGTTGACTCTTGATTCCAGCCATCACTAAACCTGGTTTGTAGAATAAAAATACTTCCTTCTCAGTCTTTTAAATCTGAAGACACAGAATCTTCTTTGCTCTGCCCTCTGGGTAATGCCCTGAAAAGATGCCAACCTCAGATTTTATTAAAATATGTTGGGTTTTGTAATAGCTATTATCTTAGGTTTAGTGATATGTATTTTAATAAAAATATTGACTCAGATTCATGTGATTTTAAATGTTATTATTCTCTGAAAGGTATTTGGTCAGATTAGACAGATTTTATTTTTTATCTGGTTAGTGGTACTAGAATTTCAGAAAACCTTTAGTTCATATATTCTTTTTTGTAGAACTTACTTACTTAAAAAAGTAAGTTTTCTAGGGCTCTGTACTACAGCAATTAAAATATTTGAGTGTTTCTAGGAGCCTGAACTTGGTGATAAAGTATATGTTGAACATTTTTTTGCCTGTTTATCTTATCCACTGACTTTTGCTTTAATTTTTTCATGAAAAACTTGTCTTCATAAAGAGGACTTTGTATCTAGCAGCAAATGATCATCAAAATTATACCCACTATCATCACAAGAGAGGTTTTGGATGTGCCTGTGAGTAGATAGAGAGAATCCTAAAATGTTTTCCAATGATCCACACCTGCTGATTATATGTTCCTTGTAATCCCTTTCCGAAGAGTGTGGGTAGGATGTATGACACACTGCAGACCAATAACCCATGACAATGGTGACGATATGTCACTTCTATGGATAGATTACATAGAATTCATACCTCTTTCCCCTTTCTAGAAAATACTTCTTTTCTGTCTTTGGTCCCATAATATGTCAAGTTGTGAGCTGTTCTATGGAGAGATTCATACAGCAAGACACTGAAGGTGATTTTTGCCCAAAAGAAGACAAGCATAGGTGCAAGGAAGCAGATGCTCAATCCAAGTTTTCAAACAAGATCTCGTCCCTGCCTAATGTTTGATTCCATTCTTGTCAAGACCCTGACAAGTGTGCAGATTGCTGACCCACAGAAACTTTGACTTAATATTTATGCATTTATTTTTTTATTTTAAAAATCAAAACAGAAAAAAAGCATACAAATGATACAGAATTTCAAAAAAGAAAAAATATGTAGGGAACTAATACTGGTTAATGTATTGCATATTTTTATCTGGAACTAGTAGTTCAGATTACAAAGTCTAGACACAAAAGTGATTAATTAAACAACAATGGCACAAACTGTTCTTTTTGATGAACTCAGAGAGATTAGTAGTATAGTTATCTATCTAGCATACATATACATACATGTATTTAAATATGTTTACCACCATACATATAATCTTTTCCTTTCCTTTTTCCTTTTCTTTATCCAAGTAGATCTGTCATTTTGATGGCTTTCTTCCCCTTTCATTATTTCAATATCTATTGTATTTTTCGGATATTATTATTCTTTTATATTTTTATGTTTTATTATTTCTTATGCTAGGGAGACAATATGATATTTATAAATGCAAGTTTGATTTGTTTCACTTATAAGCATGGTCTCATATTGCTTCCATTTACTTATAAAAAGCTCAAGATTACCCTTTTTCAGAGCTTAGTAGTATTCCCTTGTATAAAAATACCACATCATTTTTATCCATTCTGTGGTTGATGGACATTTTGGTTGTTTCCAAGATTTAGCTATTAAAAATTGTGCTGCTATAAACGTGGGTGCACATATATCGCTGGGGCATGACATTTTCTATTTTTCTGGGAAAATATCCAGAAGGGGTATAGCTGGGTTAAATGGGACTACCAATCCCATTTTTTGAGTAAACTCCACACTGACTTCCACAGTGGCTGCACCAGTCTATGCTCCCACCAACAGTGGAGAAAGGCTCCCTTTTCGCTATAGCACCACAAACATTTGTTATTGGTTGATTTCTTGATGGCAGCCATTCCTTCTAGAATGAAAAAAATGTTTTTTTAATTTGCATTTCTTGAATGACCAGTGATGTTGAGCACGTCTTCATGTATTTACGTACCATTTGTATTTCTTCATTTGAGAAATGAGTGTTCATTTTAGATGCCCATTTTTGGATTGGGTCTTTGAATTTGGAGGTCTGATGTCTTTCAGTTCTTTCTGTGTTCTAGATGTAAATTCTTTTTCTGAGGGACTTTTGGCTAGAATTCTTTCCCATTCTTTGGGTTTTCTCTTCACTCTATTGGTGATTTATTTTGAAGTGCAAAAACTTTTTAATAAGAGGAGATCCCAGTTATTGATTCTTTGAAGTACTTTCTGTGTAGTTTGTGTTTTGTTGATGAACACTTTGCCTACCCCTATGTCTCCAAGTTTTCTATCTACCTTGTGTTCCAGTAGATTTAGTGTTTTTGTTTGAATATTTAGATATTTGACCACTTTGACTTTAGTTTAGTGCATGGTAACAAACATGGGTCTAGCTTCAGTCTCTGGCATTTGGAAAGCCAATTTTTCAAGCACCATTTACTAAATAGTCTATCTTTCTTCCAGTGAAAATATTTAGCCCCTTTGTCAAAGATAAGGTGGCTAAGTAGTTGTGTCTACATCTTCTAATCTGTTCCATTGATCCTCAGGTCTGTTGTTTTTTTTTCCAGTACCATGCTGATTTTATCACTGTAGCTTTGTAGTATAATTTCAAGTCAGGGATTGTGATGCCTCCTGCCTTGCCTTTGTTGCCCAAGATTGTCTTTTCTATTCTAGCTCTCTTCTGTCTCCAAATGAAGTTTAAGAATGTTTTCTCTAGATCTGTATGGTATGTTAGTGGGATTTTGATTGCAGTTGCATTACATCCATATAACAGTTTTTGGAATATGGCCATTTTCACAATGTTGGCTCTTCCTAACCAAGAGCAAGGGATATCTTTCCATTTTCTGACATTCTCTTCACTCTCCTTTTTTTGAGTACTATAGTTTTCAAAGCATAGGTCTTTTACATCCTTTGTTAGGTTGATTCCTAAGTATTTCATTGTTTTGGATGCTATTATGAAAGGTGTCATTTCCACAATTTCTCTCTCAGTGAGTTTGTTGTTTGTGTACAGGAATGCTATTGATTTGTAAGTGTTGTCTCTGTATTCAGCCACATTGCTGAATTTGCTTATTAAATCTAGTAGTCTTTTGATAGAGTTTTTGGGATCTTTTATGTAGAGTATCATATCATTTGTAAATAGCGATAATTTAACTTCTTCCTTTCCTATCCTTATTCCTTTTATTTCTCTCATTTCTCTTGGCTAATGTTTCCAGGACTGTATTGAATAGGAGTGGTGATAGTGGACATAGCTGTCTCATTCCTGATTTTAGAGTGAAAGCTTCCAGTTGTTGTCCATTTAGTATCATGTTGGTTATTGGTGTGTCATAGATGGCTGTTATCAGATTGAGGTAGATACCATGTATTTCAAATTTCTGTAGAGTTTTTATCATGACTAAATGTTGGGTTTTATCAAAAACTTTTTCTGCATCTACGATCATGTGATTTTTGTCTTTGGCTCTGTTGGTTTGGTACATTACATTTATTGATTTGCATATGTTAAGTCATTCCTGCATTCCTGTGATAAATCCCATTTGGTCATGATATATAATCTTTTTGATGATTTGTTACATTCTATTTGCCAGTATTTTATTGAGAATTTTTGTGGTGATGCTTATGTATTTAAATGTGCAGGTGACCTAGGTATGATGATGTACACCTGTAATCTTGGCAATTGGGTGGCTGAGGCAGGAGGATCATTGCAAGTTTGAGAACAGTGATCTCAAGTCCAGCCTGAACTGCATAGTGAAACCATGTCTCAAAAATACATAACTAAAATAAAAGTGCACTTAAAAGCCTCTGTGTGTGTGTGTGTGTGTCCCCTCACATGCATGTGTGTTGTCTTAAGCTACTGTTTTGTGGGAACTGGTTACTCAGCAATAGATAATCAGTACACTTGGTGAATGTATTATAATTATCCTTTAACATAGTACAATATCAAATACCATTTCAGCATTATCTCATGGCATACAGTTCTTCAATAAACTGAATTTATTCATAGATATATTTATTCATTTACTTTTGAAAGGAATAACAGTTAAATTAGCTTTTCTTTTTTCTTTTTTTTTTTTTTGACAGGTTTTCACTATGTAATTCAGGCTGACCTTGAACTCTCTTTGGAGCCTAAACTGCCCTCAAAATCACAATGACTCTCCTTACTTCTCCCTCCTGAGTGCTGGGATTACAGTAATGTACTGTCGTGCCCTGCCTGTTTAATTAGCTTTAAATAGCATTTATCATACTTTAAAATGCAGTGCTGTTAGCAAACATGATAACAAACAGACATGTGATTAACATCAGCATTCTCTTGTCCGCATTATAATTTCATGTATCCTCAGTGCATAATGCTGATGCACAGCACAGAAGTATTTTCAGAGGCTGGGTTAGACTAAGGCTGAAATTTGTCAGTCTATACATTCTGCATGGAAACACACTGAGCTTCTGAACTGGCAGACAGGAGGCAGTATTGCCAAAGCTGCAGCAGAAGCCCCATCTCTACTCATTCTGTGTGCATACCTGACATCCTTAAAGGTCAATGAACCACCTTGTGGCAACCATAGCCATTATTATGAAATACTGCAAAAACTGCTTAGCAAAACAACTTTGCTTACCATGGCTCAGGCAAGCAGCAGCTGCCCCAGGAGGAGAACCAGCCAGTGTCTCCCGAGATCCGCGCCATGTTGGAACGTAGGGTGCTGGGAAACCAAGAGACCAGCTCACCTCCCTGGTAAGCAGCTGTGGCTCAGGTGCCAGTGTCTCCTGATATCCGCACCATGTTGGAACTTAGGGCACTGGCAAACCAAGTAACCAGCTGGCCTCCCTGTTAAGCAGCCGTGAGCCCACCAGTGTGTGGGTTGAGAATCAAACATCCCATCCCCCACTCTTGGAAGGTTGACCATATGCTATACAGCAAATAGGGGGGATTTCCTTCTACCATCGCTTTGAAGGCCAATATTGTTATCACTGTTTTGCTTTGTTCTGATTAATCATATTGCTCTATTCAATATTCTGTTTTGATAAGCTCTATAATGTTCTGTATTTGGTTTTATTTTACTATACCTGACTGAAAGAGCAACTATGGTGAAGATGACGAGATATACTATGGCAGCACCTATTACTGTTATCCTGGTAACCTGTTGTGACATTCTGTACCAATTTCATTGCACTGTCTCAATTGGCTGTGTCTGTCTTGTTCTGTTGCTTTGATTCCCTTCAAAAAAAAAAAAAACGCTAAACAAAAACAAAAGCAATAGAACATGAGAAAACAATTTAACAAAATACTTCCAAAAACTCCTAACTCCACCAAAGCTGACCCATGGGGCATGGTTGAGGGAAGCTCAAAAACAAAACAACAGAATTATATAAGGTAATTAAAAAGGAAATAACAATTAAAAAACAGACCAGTAAGGTAGTGAGAAAGCTGAAACATGATATAACTAAACAGATAATGGACTTAACAAAAGGAGGAAAAGAAAATGCTCTAAAGGATATAACTTCATGTATATTTAAGTGTGTAGGATTGATAACCATATTACTAAGTTTTTGTTGGATCATTGAACAGAACTGTTTGCAGCCTCACTGTTTGAATGTCCATTTTATATGCTTTAATTTTATAACTTGAACAACTATTTCTAAGAGGACAACATGTAATTTATCAACTAGTGATTTCTTACTGTTTATTTTTTGAAATTCTGTATTATTTCTACCCTTTTTTCTGTTTTTCTTTTTTTCCCTTTAAATACAATTTTTAAAAAACTACTTAGTATTAAACATGGAAGTTGTACCCCTCTTATTTTTAAAGCTGAATTGCTTGATACTTCTAGTAAATTCCTTTTACATTTACTACCTGTGCCACAGGAATAATGAAGATGTTATTTTTTTAACTACATTCTTATGATTATGACAAAAAAATCCAACAAGAGCTATAGAGAACTTGGATTAAGGAATAAACTTACCATTGCTCCCTTGCTCCATCTCAAATCTCAAGTCTTTTGTAAGAAGTAGACTTTCACACTTTTGTTTTACATTAAAACTGCAGTCCAGGATGGGTGTGGTGGCACATGCCTGTAATCCCAACACTTGAGAGGCTGAGACAGGAGAATCATTGGGAGTTCAAGGCCAGCCTGAGCTAACAAGTGAGCTCAAGGCCAGCCTGAGCTGCATGGGGAAAAAAAAAATGTAGTCCATTCTGAGAAGGCACATGGACACTTAAGACAGGCAGATTACTGACTGGCCAAACAAACCTCTCTCACACAACGGCTTCTCAGCTATGATGAACTGGAATCTATGTGAACCCACTGCAATTGTTCTCTAATTAAATCAGGGATTGCCAAGTAGCAAATGGTTTGCTCTTTAGGAGGAGAAAATATAATAAAACTTGTAGTAGTATTTCAGAAGATATTTACTTATGTGTATGCAAAGAACACTAAATAAGTTGAAATGACCTTTTAATTCATAGAAAAACTATTAGCTTTCCAAAATAGGAAAGGGGGCATGTATTTCTTCAATAGTTGGAACGCACACTGAAGGTCATCTGTCCTAATATTTCCCCATTCAGTAAATTTAAAGTTACTTTTAATTGTTAATAACATACTGTGAATTTCTCCATGATCTATAATTTTACAGGTTTCGAGAAATAGTTGTATACCCACCACATTTGTGGGACAGAAAATTTCTATCACTTTCGAAATTCTTCAGGCTGCCTCTCTTTTATAACCCTTCTGTCCTCATCCAATCCCTGCCAGCAGTTCATTTGTTATCTGTTCCTGTAGCTTTGCCTTTCCCAGAATGTCACAAAAATAAAATTATCAAATATATCCTATATTATGACTGACTTCTTCCACTTTACAAAAACATTTGAGATTCATTCGTTTGTTAAGTAACTCAGTGGTTGGCTCCATTTTGTTATTAAATAGAGCTGAATTCTCTGGATGATCCATAAAGGACATCTAGTTGAAAAATATCTGAGACAGTTCTGGGTTTTAAATGCAACATTCATAAACAGCTATATGTGTTTTTGGGAACATTTTGGAGTGGGTTGACTGACTGCATAGTATAGATAGATATAAGTTTAAGTTTATATCAAGCTGTAAAACTGTTTTCCCAGTGTTTATATCATGTTTCATTCCTACCAGTGACAGGTTAAGTGTCCAGTTACTACTCATCTTCTTTTGAACACTTGTTATTAAGATTTTTTCTTTTAATTTTAGCCACTATAATACATATGGTGTCTCATTGAGTTTTTAATTTGCATTTTTCTAAGGTCTAATGGTGCTGATCATATTTCATTGTTTATAAGTCATCCCTAAATCTATTTTGTGCTTTTTTTTATTGAATTTGAATATATTTTATGGGTTCTGGAGTTAAAAACTTTGTCTGAAATGTGATTGGCAAATCTTCTTACACTTTGTGGGTTTTTCATTCTCTTAACATTTTCTTTTGTCAAACAAAAATTAATTATTTTAGTAAAATTTATTCTTCTATAGATTATGCCTTTGATATAATATTTTAAAAATATTTATGTAGGTAACAATAGTTTTTTCCTTTATTTTCTCTTAGAATTTGTATGTTCTCATATTTTAAATTTAGGTCTAGGATCTATTTAGAAACAATTTCTTAAAGCAATGTGATGTGAGGAAAATGCCTAGTATCACTTTGCACATTAGTAAACTGAAGAATGAGTTTTGAAAGAAATCATCAATTTGTGATGATCATAAGATTATTGTGCTAATGTTGTGCTAGGAATTCAGTTGTGGCTTCCTGAAACCCACTGATCCTTAAGATCATATAAGTAGTTTTTCATTTTTTTCCTTCTATTTTTATTTTTTGTCTTTTTCTAGTATAAGAAATTTTCTTAGAACTTTGGGACATTTTTTATATTTGTGCTAAAGGCATAGATGGAAAATGTCTGCCTTAGAAATGTCTAATGTATATCATTGTGTTAGATCCACATTTTATTGATCAGGTATTGCCACAGTAGTGGTATATAATAAGCAGCTTATAAAACAAGTGGCTTATAGAACTAGTGCACTTTTTTGTGCCCTGGGATCCATGTGTCAGCTGGAATATGGCTAATCTAGACTCCTTTCAGCTAGGTCAAGATGCAGATTAGACAGAGGTACTCCAGGCTGTGGGTTGGAATCAAGTCTTTCTTACACGCTCTCTTCTGATTTCCTTTCTAGATGGAAAGCAGTGGCTGTCTAGGACATGCTGTATACATGTTAAATCACTTGAATAAAAAATTTAAGCTGGATCATGCAAACAAATATGTAGGTTCTCTTTCATTATGTTTCCTAACATCCGATTGGCCAAGGTTTCATTGACAAGCCTAACACCAGAGAGGCAGGGAAATAAACTCTAAGCAGAATGGGGAAGAAAGGCAGAATTGTTTATTGAACAATAAGCTGAACTACTATGTGTGCTGGACCATTTATCCAAATAAACTGACACACAACTGAAGTTAGAGTTCTATATTCTTCCTTTAGAAAGCTCTTCTCTTTTTTTATTTTAAAAAGCAAAACAGAAAAAAAAAAGGATAGAAATGATATAGAATTTCAAAAAAGAAAAGAAAAAAGTAGGGAATTAACATTAGTTAATATACATTGTTATCTCAGAACTAGTCATTTAGGTTACAAAATGTAGATACAAAAGTGGTCAGTCATTAAAAAGAACAGTTTAAGCTCTTCTCTTTTAAACCTAAAATTGATTTGATAGGTTCCAATGCAAGATCCTGGCTCGAGATTGAGGCATTATACAGTTATTTCAATGTTTTTTATTTGACCCATTTGCTATCACCTCAATTCAGGGCAGTGACTCTACCCAGACATAACAAGTGGTATAACTGAGGACTCAATCCTCAATTCCGTCTTTGGGAAGCGCCATGTCTGCACTGGACTTTCACAGACTGCTTGATCCCAGCACAGTTCAAGAATCATTACTTCTTCTGGGGAGTTCATACTCTTCACAAAAAAGGTAAAGATTCTTATATAATGTAGAGATGGAAAGAACATAAATCAATTATTTCACTTCAAAGATCAGAAATCTGAATTTCAGAAAAGATAATTTTCTGAAGAACAGAAAGAATTGGTGAAAGATTTAAATCAGTAGCACACAATTCTTTGTACTGGTTTTTAGAAAGTAAAAGATAACTCACTGGTATCACAAATAGACATTTTGAAAGAGAGAAAGTTCAAAACTCTTTGTTGTTTTTCCAAGTGAAAAAGAAAAACTTTATAATTACTGAGGCAAGATCTCCACATTGTTTGATGCTTTTAGTAGTGTAAAGATGGAAAGACCACGACTGAATGCTAAGGCACATGAGAACTCACAGAACCATTGCCGCATGGGAATATTATCAGTCCAGGCAGCTTAGAGATAGATCACACTATATTCCAGTATAAAGTGACAGAAAAAACTGAAGTTTGCAGTATTTTGTTCCAGAAAGCAGATGTATGCTCCTGCTCATGAGACTTTCTTAGTATAGGGGGTCTTGGGACCAGGCTGGAGTGCTTCTATTTTCCTGTTGGCATTGCTATTTTTCTTTCTACTTTCAGTAATTAGAGGTTCATAAAAGGGACTCAGGAACTAATCCAGAATAATTTTGTTTTAAAAAAGACCAATTGGGTGGATGTCATTCTGGATTATACAATCCTATCAGTAGATTAAAAATAACTTAAGGACTGACATCCATGGGATAAAAGACAAAGTGATAGGTATGTCTTATATACTTCTGGGGTCTTTATACTATTTCCTATGTATCATAGTAAATAATTTATTCAAATATATTTGGCCATTTGCAAACTGCTTTAAAAAGCATCTGCT
This sequence comes from Hydrochoerus hydrochaeris, assembly GCA_004027455.1. Lineage (NCBI taxonomy): Eukaryota > Metazoa > Chordata > Mammalia > Rodentia > Hydrochaeridae > Hydrochoerus > Hydrochoerus hydrochaeris. Next base: position 41,249 of record PVLA01006539.1, read on the forward strand.
CCTCAGATCATATTATCACTACTCAATTTTTTGGAAAAACTTAGATGATAATTCAATCCTTGTTTTCTTAGCATTTTTTTCTGGTGCTCTCCATAAATTGTCACTCACTAATGCAGTTTGTTTCTTCATCCATCAGAGATAAGAATACCTAAATTTATATAATAGGGTATGGAATGCAATAATCATTAAATTAAAATTACCTTAAAAAACATTTTCTCTAACACATATCCTGTCATTTTTGCTGCTTATATTCTGTACTAGGAAATTGCATATAGCTAGATTTTCTAGTTACCTTTTAAATATAATGTGATCAATATCCAATTATTTTCTAAAAAATATATAATAGATGAATTTGTGTGGAATATATAAATGGATGTGCATATTAAATACATGCCCCTTGTACGTAGAAATTGGTTAAATCCAACACAGATCTGATGAAAGTTTGGAATGGTAACTTGAAAAACTTTGAAATGATGTGAATTTTAAACAGCTTCTCAGAGGAAAATGAAATTATAAGAATGGAAAGAGTTAAAATAAGTGAAGAAAACCAGGAGTGATGAGAGAACACACAAACAACAAAAGCAAAATAAAACCAAAGGGAAAAAAGCAGAATGATTATAAATACAAAAGAACACAAGTATTATTTAACTAGAATTCTCCAACTAAGTGCTTCAACTTGATAGTAGTATGTAAATGTACTGTTGATTGAGTGAAATAAACACAGAGTTATTTGGGAACATGTGAATGCAAACCAAAGGATGATTCATTTATATTTACACATGGGGCTTCACTAGGCACAGCTGGGCTACAGGATTTATCAAAAATCTGTTGGGTACTTTGTAGTTTTTGGCCACTGTAATAAAAAAATTTTGCTTACAGCAAAAGATAGGTACTATCATCTCCATTTTGACACAGTATGAACTTTTTCATCCTTGGCTAACTTACCCTCCTAAAGGGAACATGGCTCAGCTTCTGGTTGACAGGCACCATTTGGTATTGCAGACACCAAGGCGGAAATGGTGTACTTGGTTTGGCATTTCCTGCATAGAAACAGTCGATTTAGAACTCTAAAGGTTAAGCTAGGGGTCACTTAAGTTTAAACATCGTAATAGAAAACTCAATCTAAAAGGCAACGTATACCCAAGGAAAGCTAGGGAAAGCATGGCATTATTTCCTTTAAGATCTACAGTTAGTGAGTAAAACCCATAGTTTGCATAGTTTAGACAACAGCTTTCCATTTACCACAGGAATGAATACCACCAGAAAACCTTAGGGTAGCAGAAAAAAATTGATCAAAGAGAGTCTTTTCAAAAGTCAGAGCATTGCTTATAAATTCTTGAGGACCAATATCTATTGTTTGCTCTTTTTACCTGTAATTGACTATAACATAGAAAGAGTTCTGTGAGTTTAGTTTTTAGTTCTTTAGACCCACAAAAGGGAATTTAGGAGAAGTGATGCACATTCTTTTTGCTGAGGAGAAGAGGACAAATGGTTTTCTGTCAGCTCTGTGTACTGAAGATTTTTTTCTTTGCCCAAAGATTTTTTAATTTGTTCCTCAGTAAGATCCCTGAGGGAGATCTGCAAAGGAACAGAGCGATGAGTGGTTCAAGCTCACTGGCAACATCGTGGGCATCTATGCCTGGACCTGCCTTAGAGTTCAGGAGTCCAAAAAAAAAAGTAGTGTTACAGCACCTGCAAGTAGCCAGGCTGTGGGGAGAAGAGAGGATACGCAACACAGACGGTAATAACACTCCTGTTACCCTCACATACAATGGGACTGCTATGCTTGTGGGATCTTCCTCAGGTGCCTGAGGTGGGGGCATCATCTGAAGAAGCAGAGGCCAGGGAGATTCAATACTATGACAAGTTTGCAGCGTAGATAGTGCAGTGGCGGAGCTGAGAGAGGAAAGATGGAGACTGGTACCCAGGTCTGAGGGTGATTCAGCAGAGCCAGAATAGAGAGGGTCCTCTCCTACATTTTCCCAAAACACTGGAAAGGTCTGACAAAGTATGAAGTCCTGTCCACCACCCCACACTGTCAAAGGGACATTTCTGCCAAGTCAGGGGCAGCCTGAGGTTCCTCAATGGACTTGAGACAGACAACTTCAAGTAGAGAAATAAGAATGACGCTTGGGCCAGAAGTCTTGTGGCACCAGGTAAGGAAAACCTGTGACAGAAAGACCTGTAGACATTCCCAAAATCTGCCAGGCAATAAAGGAAATGGAAAAGATTATATATCATCACTAAGTGGGTTTTATCACAGTTATGCAGGGATGGTTCAATGTATGCTAATCCATAAATGTAAACACCACATAAATAGGAACCAAAGACAAAATAACATGATCCATCTTAATGGGTTCAGAAATAAGCTTTTGACAAATTTCAACATTATAAAGGTAAGTGTAGTAGACTAGCTCAATCTGGTAAAATCCAATTTGGACAAACCTACTCATATTAATTGAGGAAAGGCTGAAAGCTTTTCCTTTTAAATTAATAACAAGGCAAAGATGCTCACTATCATCACTGCTGTTCAGTTTAGTACTCAAAACATTAGCTAGAGCAATCAGGCAAGAAGAAGAAGTAAAGAAATATAGGAAAGGAAGGAGTCAAATTATCATTATTTGCAGATTATCTGATTGCTTATATAAATCCAAAAAATTCCACCAAAGACTCCTACAATTTAGCAGTGTAGCAAGATACAAAATCAATACAAGAAGTCAGTAATATATGTATCAATAATGAACCCACTGAGAAAGAAATATGGAAAACAATGCCATTCATAATAGCATCGAGAAGAATCCAGTGCTTCAGTATTAACCTAACCAAAGAACTGAAAGACTTCTATAACAGAAACTACAGCATTTTAAAATAGAGATCAAGGAAGACATTAGGAAATAGAAAGGCAACTTCTGTTCTCGGACAGGCAGAACCAATATTGTCAAAATGGCAATACTTCAAAACTGGTGTATAGATTTAATGCAATCCCAGTCACAGAGCTAGTGATAATAATCCTAAAATTCATATGGAACCATGGGCTTTAATAACTTTTTTATGTAAAAAGAATAGCTACGTAGATGAATTCAAGTTGAATGGTTTTCTTTTCTAGCCTTTACTTTAAAAATAAATCCATATTTCTGGCGCAGTGGGTGAGGCAAAAGGGGAAGAGGTAGAAGTACTTTTTAACCATTTAATAGTTTTTCCTGAGCATCCTTCAGGGCAGTGCATTTGTTTAGGTACTAATTATCCTGAGCATTGCATGGGCAGGTGTCATTTCAACCAATAGATTCTTGTATTGAATGAATTTGATAAAACTGTCATTTTTATGTGTGCTATTATCTTATAAAAGTAGTGAAAAATATGCAATTTTTGGTCATCCTGCATTAAATAATTGGACTGGTAAGTGGCTAATATTAAACTTGAAACCTGATAACTGATATACTACTCGGAGACATAAGACAACTGACAGGGATAGGAAAACAAGGAAAATAATGACTCCTTTGGGAAATGAGTAACAGTTTAAGACAGTGTGATTGAGTCTTTACAACATGTAGGCCAGGAAGTCATGGAAGTCTCTTGGGAGTCCAGGCAGCCTGAAAAACTCCAAATGGGAGTTACACAGAGGCTTCACACTAAACAAGTGTTAGGAGTAAGGTGCCCATACTCTAACTCCAGAAACGAACATGCTACTTAATACAACAAAAAGGATTGTGGAAATCTAAGTAAAGTTACTTGAAATAAAATAAAGCCCTAAAAATGGACAGATTACTTTGGTTTATTCAAGCGATCCAAATCTCATCACAAAAAAATCTTAAAAGTAGAAAAGTTACTACTGGTTGGCAGGACAGATGCAACAAAAAGCAACGGTAGAGATTAAAGTATAAAAGTGTTTGGTGTGTAGTTTGTGGCTGAGATGGAAAGACTTGCGTTTAGGAACATCAGTGAGTATTCAGAAACCAGGGGTGGACCCCAGCTGATAGCTTGCAAAAAAATGGGACCACGGCCCTAGATATGCAAGGACCTGGATTCTGCTAATGACTGCACTGAGCTCAGAAATAGATTATTTCCAGAGCCCCACTAAGGAGCACAGTCTGCTGGCACCTTGATTTCAGTTTAGTGAGACCTGTTCTGGGCTTTTCACCTACGTAATTATGACATAATAAATGGGTGTTTCTCTCAGCTGCTAAACTTGTGCTAATTTGTTATGGCAACAATAAAATACTAATTCAAAGTGAGACACAAATCTCTTTGTGTGTGCATGCGTGCATGTGTGTGTGTGTGTGTGTACAGTAGAGAAAAGCAGGCAGAAAGTTAAGGGGAATGGTTGGAATTCTCCTCAGAGAATGTGCAATATATAAAGGGGGCAGGGAACACAATGTGTCTACAGGTTTCCTTCAATGTAAGGAATTTAGTGCATGCAGAAAAGAACATGAAGGATATACACAGAAGGTACTAATTCATCTACCACACAGTGGAAAGCCAATTTTCTGAAATGAGCAGGCTGCTCCACTGAATGTAGTTTATACTGGCCCCCTGCCTTCCCTTTTTACTTGGGAGATTTTCAACCCAGCCAGACCAGCCCTGCCCTCAGGCCCATACATGGATATTGAGAGCAGCTGGGAAGGGGATGGGCTGAAGAAAGGGCTGACATTTAGGTCATGAAAGAGGGTAGGAATAAACGACAATAAACTGAACAGAAATAAACTTCATCAACTGACAGTAACAAAGACTCAAAGACCTAGCATGAAAACAGACTCAACATAGGAGTGTAAAATCATGAGACAGGAAGAAAACATTCAATGAAATAAAGTAAAAAGTTAAAAAGCCCTACCTTCCATTAGAGTAACAGGTGCTTCACATTAGTGATGTACCACGTTGCCTAGAAAAATGAGAGTTATTCTCCATGAATATTTCTTGTATTTAATAGGACAGAAAAAAGGAAAATTTATACATGGTCTAGACAGAATTTGTTGTTAATATGGGACATGAGTCCCTGGAAACTTACATTGCAATGGTCTTGCAGATGTGTAGCTTGAACACAAATAGTTCAACACTGCTTGTATTTGAAATGTTTCTCCTGAAAACCTGGTTGGTTTTTATCTTGGGAGCATTGTGACTATGATAATACTCACATTGCCTCAGTGGGCATCTAAAATGCTCAAAAGCTAAAAATATCAACATTCTAGTGATACCTGCATTCCTTTCTCAGTGTTCCTCCCATGATTCCCATACTTTGTTAATTTTTCATCTATTTATTCCCATTATGCAACATTTTGTACATTTGGCCACCAACTTCAAATTGCTGTTTAGAATGATCCTAAGTAAGAAGGAGTAAAAGAGAAATAGAAAAGAAAGTATTTACTTCTGTTAACGACTGTCTGGAATTAATCTGTCTGCTTTAATTTATATAACAGGGGAAAAAAGTCAGATGAATTCCTGGGGGCATGACCATTGGTAAATGCTAAGCATCATTGACTAGTTTGGAAATGTCAACTATGGCATTTCTGTTCCTTTGGGTAGTTGAATTCTTGTTTGTTCATCTAGTTTAAAGTCTCACTTGACAAACCAATTGCCCTTACTGGCTTCTTTCCCAAGTTCTGTGTTTTGAAAGTGCTTTTAGCTTTGTGGCAAGTTAAGCACATCAAATAGTCTACAAATACTTTTATGCAAGATGGAATCTTACTGAAATTAACAGAATGATTTTATGGCAAGACTATTGAAAGTAGATAGCAATGATTTACTTGATGCGTACTTTTTTTTTTTTTGTCTGTCTTTTTAAGACAGGGTTTCGCTACGCATTTCAGGCTGGCCTTGAGCTCACTTTGTAGCCCAGGCTGGTCTCCAACTCACAACAATCCTCCTGCCTCAACCTCCCAAGTGCTGGGATTACAGGTGTGAGCCACCACGCCCGGTGATGCATACTTTTTAATCTCATAAAATTTTAATTCAAGACAATAAAAATTAAATTTTCTTACTAAATACAATTACTTGTATAACTCAGCAAATATTTGATATTCATAATGAATATTATTGTAATGATTCATAATATTTAGTGAAGTTTCCTAGTGATCTAGATGAAATACATTGGTAACAATAAGTGTATTCCAAATACATTATCTTATTTGAATCAAACACATTTAGAATGAAATATGTTTAACAATTTATAAGTCATGATTGCAGCATGTAGAACTACTGGGAAGTGGCGGAAATTTTGAAGTTGGGGTCTGATGGAAAAAGTTAGGTTAATGTGGTGCAACCTTGAAGGGGATATTGGGACCCTGGCCTCTTACTATTTCTTTTTTTCTTTCCCAGATGCCATCAGTGGGTCATTTCCTCTGAAACATATCTGCACCATGATGCTCTACTTTGCCACAGGCCCAAAATCAATAAAGCCAACTGACCATGGACTGAAACCTCTATACCAAGAGCCAAAATATAACTTTCCTCCTTACAAACATTTTCTTAAAAATTTTGGGTATTTTGTAACAATGTTGGAAAACTAACAAATAGATTTAGTAGAAAGAGCTTGTTTTTTTAAACTGTTTCTCCTCCTGAAATAATTATGAGTTTTATTGCATCACTGTATTTTGGGCAAAATTCTATTGCATCACTGCACTGTGGTTGGATGCAAACTGGCAGGATGAGAAGGTGGTAAATAAGGTCAGCAACAAGAAAGAATTATTTTTTCCCTGAAGTCTCTACCTTATTCCCAGATGTGCTCAAATCTTCTTTGGTTATAAACCTTCTAAAATAGTCTGATTTTCCTTGATGTATCATGCCTCCTTACTAAAAAGCATGATACTAAACATAATATTATTTGTGAAGTTCAATATTTTAATTTTGTTACTGGAGATTATGCTATGTTATGTTACATGGCGAATACAATGTACATTTTGAAAGACTTCAATAGCTTCATAACTCAAGCTTTCAGGCTGCTTTTTAAATTTTTATTGGTTCGTTGCTTTTAATTATCTGACTTGTGGTTATCATAAAATTATTTTCAGTTTCAGGTTGATAATTTGACCTGTCCCACCAACAAGATTTTCAATAAATGAATTAGATGAGAATTATAAGCAGCATATTTGTTTATGTGATTAATGTAATTTAAAAAAAAAACACATGGTGGTTTACTAAAATACCTAACCATGAATATTAAAGGAGGCTATACATAAATAGGGCAAATTAAGAATAAGACTTATAGAAACAAATGCTCCAGTCAGATTTTATGCACTAAACTTTCACTTTCAAAATATTGCTTGATCATTCTCCCCAAGTTTTTCTTCTTCTTTTTAAGTTGCAACAATATACAGTATCCTGCAGGAAGGAAATACTTATCTCAAGTCTGACTGATATATCTTACTGGCTTTTAAGCCTGTCACAATTCAATTTTCTTTATATATTTATGATTTGTACTTGTTTCCCCAATAGATATTGGATATTTAATAGAAGGTAGAAATAGGAATGACCATCCAAAAATGTCCCAGTCAGGTTTTACAAAGTTTTAAATACTGCCTAACAAACAATGTCTGCCTTGACTTCTGTTTTCCAAGACCATTTCTCCATTAGTTGTAGGTAGCTCAAAACAAAACAAAACAAAACAGGGAGACATCTAAGCTAGAATATTAATGGAAACTGACACATAAACTTTTTACCAGTGTAATGGTGCAATGATGATTTAGAAATGAAAGCCAATCAATCAAGAGTGAAGGAGTTTTATTGCCAAGCCTGGCAACGCAGTCTCTGTTGATGGATCTCGAGACTGCGCGCCTAACAGCTAAGGGTGGTTACCTTTATAGTGGGTATGGGGAGGACGAGACTAGCAATGATTGGTGAATTCGGGGTGGTAAGAACATGGGGAGAAAGTTGGTTGGTTATTGAGGGTGGCAAGTGAAGCGTCAGTTCAGGGAAAAGGAAACTTATCTTATGAAACAGAAACTTAAGTAGGAAACAGAAACTTAATTTTAAAATGGCGCATACAGAACAAGATGGTGGCGCATTTGGTTAGTCAATGGTCTGAGCATTACAACCAGGGACTGGGATAATTCGCTTTAATGGCAAACTTTCTGGGTAATTCAAAAGAGGTAATGTTGACATAAAGAATCAAAGAGTAAGCTGGAAGGGAAGAAGTTGGTTAGCGGTGAATATCTGCAACATATTTTATCAGTGGCTATGTTTCTCATTCTTCCAAATTGTACCCATGATCATTTCCATGAGGAAACTATTAGAAAAAAATTGTCTATTCATCAGTGGACTTTTACTCAATCATGAGAAAGAATGAATTCATGTTATTTGTAGGAAAAATTTATAGATTTTGAGGCTATAAAGTTAAGTTCAAGAAGTCAGACAGTTTAAATATGCTATTGTTTCCTTTATATGAAATAGAAAATAAAAGTTAGGTGGTCAGAAAAAGGGTGGAAGATATTTTGGAGGTGGGAAAAGAGATCAGGAAAAGAGGGGAGGGGTTTATGAGGTGGAAGAAGACAAGAGATCAAAAATGATCTAGATGCAATGCATATATGTACTAATTCCATTATGATTTCTATCTAGATGTTCCCCCAAAGTCTCAAAAATTCATGAAAGGCACCTTTTCACAGGTGGCTGAATCTAGTTTGTGATTGATTCATGGACCAACACTGAGATTAAGGGTGTGAGTGCCACACCGGCACTATGGTGACAGCCTCAATGCAGTATAAGGGACAGAAAGGGTCTTGTGACTCCCATGTTGCTTTGCTACCTTCTGGCTGCCATGAAAATCACCTTCCTTGTTGCTTTTGCTGTCTTCCACTTCCATGAGTGGTTGTCCCTCTGCTGTGTGCCACCCTGCCTGGGACTCAGCTGATTATGGACTGAAACTTTACAAACTGAGCAAAATAAACTGTTCTTCCCTTAACTTGTGGGTGTTGGGTATTTTGTGTTAGAAATGAGAGAAAAGTAACTAAGATATCCATCGCCAAAGCAAATGTAATCATTATGAGTAACAAATATACACCTACCCCTGGAACAAAACTCTTCCAAAATGACTTCAAAATCAAACTTGCTATTAAAAAGAATAAAATACAAAAATTTATAATGATTAAATTTTAATTTAATTATCAAATTTAATTTAAAATTTATAATAATTTTATTATTATTAATATTATATATAATATTATTTTTAATATTATATAATAATATTATTGTCCCTTGGAGAGTCCCCAACAAAAGCTGACTTTAGTGGGTAGGGGTGGCTTATATGAGACTAAAATAGAATATTTCACCTAGGGCTAAAGATCTTCCCCAAAGGGGAAAGTGGAAGGGTGAGTTCTATAAAAAGAAAGAAGAAGAGCAAAGAGCCTTTTTGGGAGTTTCCCAAGTAAGAATCACATCCAGTTCTTGCCATGTCTTCATAATGTCAACACCACAAAGGAAAAAATGAGTTGACATGTGACAGTGTGTTAGGCATCCATGCTTCTATAACATACCAGAGGAAGGCATCTCAGGGAGTAAAAAAATTCTGAGGAAAGGGGCTAAAGTGAGCAATAGAACAAATGCTGAGATGGAGTCGAACAAAGATCCCAATACATATCACATTATGATACTCAATAAATGCTTGTTAGAGGAACAAAGTATTTCAGCAGAATGTGATCATTCTATGTCAGCAATAACACAGAGATTTCATGTGTCACATACTCCTTCTGTTGGTAGTGACTGTCCAAAGAAGCAGATGGAGAAGGACTTTGAGGGTATAAAGACCTTAGTGATCACTAATAGTACTGCACCAAAAAGCAAGTGAAAGTTTCCGTTGTCTAAAACCTGTTCCTTTTTAAAAACTAGCATAATATCTTGAAGTACATTACATTTGATTTACATGATATAATGATTATTATTCACACTGAACCTAAAATCTATACTGGAAGCAACATTCATAAAGCTTAAAAACAAAACAAGACAACCAATAAAATGATATAGAAATATGACAGTGCTGAAAGATTCTGCACTTACTCCCATGGCAGTCTAGTTACGGGTAGTAATTATGATAGGAATGATCTCCTTTTAATTAACTGCCCCTCCCCACACCCAAAGCTGATAGTAATATTGATAACTAAGGAGAAAAACCACAGGCTCAACTCATACGCTTAAAAATTTTAACTGTGATGGTGTTGGCAGAGTAAGAAAATTTAAAAAAAGAATATAGAGCTGAAAAGGAGCATGATATGAGTCTGGCTCGGCTGGAATTTTACTCCCCATAGAAATAGGCAGCTGGCTTCTAAGCTGGCCAGAGTTCTTCCCTGTTGTTTCGTCACATTCCTGACCCCATGACTTCTTCTCTTTTTATAGCTATTTGAAGACTTTGCAACTGAAAAAGTAGCGTCTTTACAAGGAAAAAACATAATGACTATAACTCCTGGAGGTTGTAATGAGGAAGACAGGAAGTACCTGTGGGGCTGTAATGCTTTCCATGTACTCACACAAAAGTAATCCAGTTTTCCCTTTGTTTGCTTAAAGAAAGGCAAACTTGACAATCATAGTAGGAGATGACGCCATTTTATCTAATATGGCATCACATGGTAGAAATGTTCGTGTCCTCGTAAAACTGTGTCTGTTTCATTTTAGGCAAAGAACTAGACAGCTATTTTTAACCTACTATTAGGGGTAATGTATGACTGCGTTCTGACTGGTGGAAAGCAGGCAAACATAATATAAGCCAGTCATGGACTTAAGCATAAACTTTCTCTCCTACTTGTCACCTGTCCTCTGTTTCATGATCTGTTGCCCAAATGCAAAGGTCCACAGAAGAATTTTAAGACCCAAAATTGAATTCTTTACAACGATTTAATGAAGAAATTGAAAAACCACTAGTTAGAAAATATGTAGAGTCCCTAAAGGATTACCCAGCGGAGATAACTTGGCAGAACTTAATGTGACCACAATGTAAAGGAGAATAAAACTTTTATCATGTTAAGTCAGTAAGAAGTGGGATTCATCCCAGCAATTAGCCTTCTCAACAAGGATAATTTCTGTTAGATATCAGAAACTAAAGAGGTGTTTAGAATTTCTTTATGGATCCTATATGTTAAGAAGTGTTAAGAACTTGTCTTCTGGCTTGATATAGTTCATCTATTATGCATAACCCCAAATCTTAGTAGTTTACATCAACATCAATTTTATCTTAAGATATTGTGGGACATTGGTTCGATCACTATTTAAGAAGTGAATAAATCAGAATCACTCAGTGCCACCTAGATATTTAACTGGAGGATGAGAATATATTGAAAAAAAGTTGAATGAAAGGTAGTTTATTGCCTAATTATAAAGCCACACAGAAAAAAATAAAAAGATCTCAAATTGGAATAATATAATACATTCTTTACCCTAAATATTACAAATGTTAATGAAGAATATCTAATTTACTTTGGGTTTAAATGTTTGAGTTCTGTCACCTACTTTTAAGCCTAACCTATTTCATATTTCTCAACATATTTCATTGCTCAGAACTTCAGGGCAAATTTTCCCTTTTTTTCAAGAATTTCAGCTCCAATGTGATCTGATCTGTTAATAAACGTGTTCTCCCAGTCTTCTTCTATCCTCAAAATGTCAAATAATATCATTTAATCTACTACCATTTTATGCTACATGTATCACTTGTATGCTTTAAAACTTATATATGGCCAATAACTTAAGTATCTGGACTTTCATGTGTGTGGTAGATTGACAACTGGTGGTCAACTTGTAATGCCAGCTGAACTCAATCAACATGGTGCTGGGTATGGGTGGCCCCCCTGAGGATTGTTGCCAACATAAAAAGGAAAATTGGAGAGGAAGAAGTATTGTTGGTTCTTTGGTAGTTGTTGATTCCCCTGATTCTGTTGATTCTTCTGTAGAAGGTTTTTGAGCTTCCTTCCTGATATGAACTTGGCTATTTCCATCAGCAGAGGAGCTCAGGGCCTTGTTGCTGAGAATGGTTTTGGTTCACTTTGAGGGGAGCTCTGGTCCTTACTTTGAGCATCACTTCCTGGCACCAGAAGGGCAGATGGTATGCTGTTCAAGCTCCTGGAGACACTTCTGCTGGCTTCCTGATACAGTCTTGGCTATTACCATCATCAGAGAAGCTAGGGGCCTCTGTGTTGCTGAGGATGGCTGTGGTATTTTTCTTCAGGAGAAGCTCTGGTCCTTACTTTGAGTGTTGCTTCCTGGTTCCACTGTAGAACCCTCAGCCTAGTGGCACAGATCCTTCATCCTGCTATCACAGACTTTCTAGTTGCACTACTGACCTGTTGGCCTTCCCAGTGCAGATCCATGAAATAGACTCGCATGAGATATTGCCATTGAATCCAGAACCTCATCTGGATTCTTTGGGGTCTTTAGTGTGTGGATAGATTTCCTTCACTTTTTGTGTTTGACTCTTTGGGTGACTACTGTAAAATAATACTATAAATTGTGTGTCCTGTATTAAATTGTTTTCCTCGCAAACTCTAGGTAGAACAATGTGATACATAATCTATTTGTCACCGTGAACCATTTTGTATGTGCATGTGTGGGTGCATGCATGCATGTGTGTATGATTGTTTTCTGAAACAGGGTCTCCCTATGTTGTTGTCGCTGACCTTGAACTGGTTATGTTCCTAAAAGTGGCCTGGAACTCATGGCAGTCCTTCCTCAATCTCCCAAGTGTTGGGATTATAGGTGTGTGCCACCACATCCTGTGATTCTTTTGCAATGAATGATGATAAAAGAAATCTATTATTCTGTCTATCAAAAGGAGTTTATTTGAAAATACTTAGGAATTTAGATCATGATGAGCTACAGGTAGCAGTGCTCATGAAAGTCTCACCAAGGTCTACAGGTACTCAGATACGCGCACAGGAAGGCAACTTGAAGGAAAAGCCCATCAGATTAAGTCCAGTAACAAGGGTTTTAGAGTAGGAAGTAGGGTTTCAATTTAGGTCTAGGGAATGTGCCATCTTTGGAAAGTTCACATCCCCCATAAAATAGAAGCCCTACTAGCAGCCACTAATAGTGGTAACCTGAGCTAAATCTCCTTCCACTTGGAAAAGAAGCCCAGAGAGCCCGTCCCTCAGATCAGGAAACTAAGGAAAATGCAATTCAGAAAAACTCTGACAGGGCTGTATCTGAATTAGGACCCTCCAGGCCTGGGAAGAGAAATACAAAAAAAGGTGTAATCCTGGTGAAGGACCCAGGACCAAACTTTGTTTATAAGGTGAGAATTTTAGGGGTTTGCAGTGGCTGTGACCTGTGAGGGTAGGAGTGGGGTGTAGAAAAGACCCTGGAGCAGCGCCGGACCAGGTACTCTCTATCTTGCCAGCAAACAATTGCTGAACCCTGTACCCCGAGGGCCCCTGCTCCACCACCTCCCATGCTCCTGAATTTCACCAACACCTAAATCCATTCGCCAGATGCAAAGAGACCTTTGTAAGGCTGAACTGATGAGGGTTCACTGGAAGTGGAGAAAACAACCCAAGCCAGCTCCTGTGGATGCTATTTCCTGCTAGCCCCAGAAAGCATGGAAATCCAAGGTCAGAGCAAAACCCAGCAAGCATGAGTGTTGCTTTGACACAGAAACAAAAGGTGTAGAGAAAAACCATCAGAAATATGCAGAGCTGCAGAAGTACCACCTCACACCTGACCACAGGGGCTCACTGAAATTGCCTGGGCCAGAGAAAGCTTGGGCAGCAGTGGAACATAACTGCAAAAAAACAGAGAAAGCTGCGAGAGGTGAACTGGCCAAGCAAGCAGCAGCGCCTTTGGCGGAATCCTGGAGTCCTTACCTGTCAGTCAGTGGAAAGAGCTGGCCACGCACCAGCACTCTGAAAGCAGGGGACACTAGAGCCCGAGGCCCTTTGTTAATTTTGTCATTGTTTTGTGGGTTGTTTTTTTTTGTGTGTGTGTTTCTGTGTGTATTTTATTCCTCCTCTTGTTTGATATTTTGAGTTGGCCTGCATAGTAATAGCTATGTGTACAAATTTTCTATAGTTATGTGTGAAACATTCCATGTTTTGCCCACTTTGAAATCTGTTTCTGGGTGTTATCTATTATTATTATTACTATTATTATTATCTAATATTATTTGATATTTCTTCAATAATTGGATACAATAAGTTTTCTGCTAGTTTATAAATTTGATGCTGTTCTACAAAAATCTCTTAATTTCTATTTAAAAATCTTTCCTTTGATTCATTCCCTTTCTCTTCCACAAATGTCCTCTCACCTTTTCTTTCCCTTTCTCCTCCTTTAAGGTGTAAAAATATTAACTTCAAAACCTACTTTTCTTTTACTTGTCTTTCATTCTTGTTAGTCTTCTGTTTTTCTCAATTTCTCTTCTTTTGATAATGTTAAAAATCCTTTTTCCTTTTCTCTTCTTCACTCTCCCAACCCTTTATCTATCATTATTAGTCCTTTGTATTCCTGGGGTAGTGAAATAATAGAAAACTTTATAAGAAAGCTCTGAATTATAAATGAAATATGCTGAACTCACTGAGTGTTGATATTGCAGGAAGTTGCTCTGTTCCTGTGATGTAGTGCTAGAAATCTGTACTGTAACACATAACTTTCAGTCCAGCTGATAGATACCCTGCCAGTAAAAATGGGAGTCATCAAGAAATTAAAAATAATGTATCTCAAAAAGTAAATTACTTTGCAAAAGCTGATCTCACAGGCACAAAAGTGGAGGAAGTTGCAGGCAAAAAAACTCAAAAGCTGAATGGTGAAAATGTTTAAAAAGATGAAAGAAGAAACTACTAAACAAATCTGGAACATGTTCAGTGAACGAAAAAAGATGTAAATAAGTAGATCAGAATTGTAATTAATAAGATGTTCAAAGTTCTTAAAGAAGCCTCAAACATATTGAATTTAAAAAGTCAGTACAGAATATGAATGATCACATTAGTAAAGAATTAGAGTTACAAAAGAACCCAAGCAGAAATCCAAGAAATGAAATACACAATTGACACTCAGGACTGGAAGATAAAATGATGTAGAAAATATCTTAATGAGTGATAGTCTCAAAACAAAAAGAAGTCATGAAGTGTTAATTCAAGAGTTAATGGATGACTCTAAAAATACTAACCTAAGTATAATAGGTATCAAGGAAGAGTGGGAGAAGAATAGTAAAGGTATACAAATGTAATCATTGAAATCATTGCAGAACACTGCAAATATAGATTAAAATGGATACTTAAGTAAATGAGGCATTTAGAACCCAAAGAGACACAGTGAGAAAAGAGCCTAGACATAGCACATCACAGTCAAAATTTCAAAGATCTAAAACAAAGAAAATATTAAAAGCCATTAAAGAAAAATGTCAAGTAACTTATGAAGAAAAGCCTATCAGAATAATAGCAGATTTCTCAACACAAATTTTAAAGGCCAAGAGATCTTGGGCTGACATTTTCAAACCCTAAAAGAAAATAATTGCCAACCGAGATTACTATATTTTGTGAAATTATCTTTAAAAACAGTCAATAAACACACAATAAGGACAATCTGAAAAAATTCATTACCACCAAACCAGTATTTCAAAAACTATTCAAGCAAATTCTAAATAGAAATCGTGAGGCAAATAGCCCCCAAAGAACCAAAGGAAAGAGCACATCTAAATGATGGTGTAGTTAAATGAAAGAGAAATTGAAAAAAAATCAGCATTTAAAAATTAATGAGAACAACCAGTAAATGACTGTCAGTAATAACTCTCAATTTTAGTTGTTTTAATTCCAAATTGAAAGACACACACCAACACACTGGAATAAAAAAAGTAATAAAATCCTACTGTATTTGGCCTATACGAGTCATGCTTCACCCAGAAAGAGACATACTGTATACTGAAAGTGAAAGGATGGAAAATAATATTCCATGCAGCCAAAGCCTGAAACCAAGCAAGAGTGGCCATCCTAATTTCAGAAGAAGTAAACCCCAAGCAAAAACTGATCAGAAGAGATAAAAATGTTACTACATGTTGCTAAATGCAATAATTCAACAATAAGTGATAAACCATTTGAAATATATACACACCTAACATCCGTTTACCAAATTTCATAGAACAAAAACTTCTGATCATAAAAGGATAGACTTCCACACAAGGAGTGTAAACATGATGTACTGAAAGCATGTACCAAAAAAAAAAAAAAAAAAAAAAGGAAGAGGATCAAGGGAGGAGTGGGGAGAGGGCGGAGAGGGAAAGGGATGAGAAATGTAATTGAGATGTGTTAGGTGCATGTACCAACTCCCCTCAAGGAACATAAACATTATGTTCCACAAACATGTACTAATAAAACAAGGACAGATGGACATAAATAACACAGGAGAAGTTTAATACTCCACTCTCACAAATAGACAGGTCAAACAAGCAAAAAACTCAACAAACAAGCATCAGAGTTGAATCATTCCATTAAACAAATGGATCTGAGAAATATCTAGAGTGTTTCATCCAACAACAGCAGAATACACATTCTTTTCAGCAGCCCACAGAATTTTCCCTAAAATAGTCTGTATCGTAGGCCATAAACATGCTTAAATAAATACAAAAGGACTGAAATAAACTCTTCATACTATCAGATCACAAGGAAAATAAGAAAATACAATTCAACAGCAAAAGAAACCACAAAAATTATCCAAACACATGGAGATTCCAGACATATAATACATTCCTGAATAATCAATGGGTCATAGAAGAAATCAGAGAAGAAATGAAAAGTCCTTGGAATCAAATAAAAATGTCACTACAACATGTCAAAACCTTTGGGACACACTAAAAACAGTTTCAAGAGAAAGTTCATAATCTTGAATATCTACATTAGAAAAATAAAATATTGCTAAATAAATAAACTCATCATATATCTCATCCTAGAAAAATAAGAGAAATCTAAATCTAAAACTTGTAGAAGAACACAAATTGTCAGAAAAGAAATCAGTGGATTTGAGACTAAAACAATTAAAAAGGACCAAATGAGTCAAAGAGTTGTAAAATCAATTGATCCTCAGCCAAATTTACCAAAAGAAGGAAAGAAGACTCAGCAATGTAACTAGACATTTAAAATGTGAAATTACAATAGTCACGGATGAAATTAAGAGGGTTATAAGACAACACTTTGAAAACTTATATTCCAATAAATTGGACAGTCTAGAAGAAGTGGATAAATTTCTAAACACATAAATTACTGAAATTGAACCAAGAAGTTATAAAAGGTATGGGCAGATCAGTATCAGGCAACAAAACTTAGACAGCAATTGAAAACCTACCAAATACGGAAATTCCAGCACCCAAAGTATTCACCATTTCCAAAAATAACTAGTGCCAACATTTCTCAAAGTCTTCAAAATTGAAAGGAAAGGAATACTATCAAATTCATTTCTTGAACTCAAGAGTTACTCTGATACCAAAACTGGGCAGAGACAACAAAAAAAGAAAACTACAGCCTAATATTATTAAGGGGCATAGATCCAAAAATCCTTAACAGTATGTTTACAAACAGAATGCAAAAAATCATGAGCAAGTTTTCATTCTAGGAATGCAAGGATATTCCAACGTGTATAAATCAGTAAATGTAATATATCTTCTACATGAAAGTAAGGATAAAAGAATCACATGATAATCTCATTAGAGGGAGAAAAGGCATTTGATAAAACCTAAACTCCATTCATGGTAAACAAAAACTCTGAAAAAAGGTAAGTATAGAGGGACCTTACCTCAAACTAAAACAGGCTTTTATAACAAACTCACAGCCAACAGTGTACCAAATTGGGAAAAATTGAGCATTTATTCTAAAATCAGGAACAAGATAAGGATTCTCATTCTTATATTCTCTATTCAATATCCTCTATTCATTTTTATATTCTCTATTCAATGCAGTACTTGAAGCTAGAGCTACATCAATCAGGAAAGAGAAAGAAGTGAAAGAAACATGAACAGTAAAGGAAGAAGTCAATTTATCTTTATTTGTAGTGAATATAATCCTTTAGACAAACCCTCAAAATCTCCCCCAGAAGGTTATTAGAGCTAATAACTAACTTCAGCAAAGTGGCAGGATACAAAATAAATACCAACAACAGAATTAGGAAAAATCCTAAAATTTATATAGGATCAACAACAGAGACCTAAATAATCAAAGAAATTCTGAGTAAAAAGAGCAAAATGGGAGGTATCCCAAATTGTACAACTTCTCAATGCAAAAAAATTAAACAAAAAATGGGCAATTGAAATGAATAGACAATTGTCAAAAAAGAAGTACAAGTGGCCAAAAAGTGAATAAAAAAATTCTCAAAATCTCTGACTATTAGGCAAATGCCAATCAAAACAAACTGAGATTCTGTCTTACACCGAAAAGAATGGCTATCATCAAGGACTGAAACAACCACAACGACAAATGCTGGTGAAGGTCTGAGAAAACAGAACATTTTTATATTTTTGGTGTTAATGTAAACTACCACAACTACTATGAATATCAATATGGAGATACCTCAAAAAACTAAATATAGAAATTCCATTTAATCCAGCTGTACCCCTCCTGAATATCTTCCTGAAAGAATTACAGTCATAATGTTACTGTGATACATGCATATCCATTTATACAGCAGCACAACTCACATAGCTAAATTATGAAAACAGCCTAGGTACTCATCAGCGGATGAACTAGTAAAGAAAATGTTGTGTGTATATACACAATGAATTACTAATTACTTAGCCATAAAAGAGGATAAATTTTAGTCATTTGTAGGAAAATGGATGGAACTTGATATTACAATGTTAAGTGAAACAAAACAGATAGGAGATTAAATATCACCTGGTTTCTCTTACATGAGAGACCCAAAATGTAATTTAAAGAACAAAGTAGATGTGACATGAAAATTGGAGGTGGGACTTTGGAAGATGAGAAAGGAGATATGGGGAAGCAGAGAGAGTAGAGATTAAGGGGGAAAATGCCTTAAAATTATCCAAACTCTGTATGTGTATACAATTCTAATTCCCCCAAATGAACATAGTTACTGTGTATCACAAACATATATAATATAAAAAGCAACAGGGTAAAGGAAATATTTAGGACTGTAGAAAATTAAAACAATCTATATATGTTTGAGATACTCTTATTTTCCACCTGAGGGAAGAGGGACCTGCTTAACCAGTTATTCAAACTAAGGCATTTGTAATATATAATCAATAGCAATAAAACTAATTTCATTATGAAATAATTTGCATCCAAATGTAAGTTGAAGAAGAATAAACAAAATGGTTATCTAGATGTGGATATTCACTCTATCAGTTGACAGCCTCTGACTAATTCTCCTATTTTGTTTCCCTTTGGAGCACTTTGAACATGGATGGTGCTATTTATACCTTGAACTCTTCTAAAAAAATATTTGCAGTGTGTTATTTTATTTCACATATGAGTACATATACTTTTATTGTTTTCTCATTTTAAAAATGTTTTTGTTTTATTTTTAAGCTCTGTCCATATAAGGCTGACATTTTGTGAATTTTCAACATTCATCATAATTAGGGTAACTAATAATTGCTGAATAATTGTTACTCAAAACAACTAGCATCATTTTTAATTTAGGTAGATCTCACAAGAGATATATTTGATACGTTTCATATTGTTGACTGAAATGAGACTTTGGGAGTATCTGTGCCTTTCAATGTTCCATGTTATTTTTATTCTCAAAGTTGCAATAAAGATTAAAGTTTGGGTCCTTGAGCTCCGTAATTTCTAGAAGTGCAACTTTCTACATTGTGATCTTCTCCTTTTTAAAAATGGGAATAATAATTAAAAACTGGGAATAATAATATTTACCTTATAATCTAATCTGCTGTTAGAATCAATAATTAATACAAAGAATTTAGAAATGTGTTCATAAGAACTTGTGATAGGAAGAATGATGGCTCCCATTTCCCTACCAAAGATATCCATGTCCTGATCCATTTGCTTTCCATGGAAAGGGACTTTGTGCATGTGATTAAGTTATGCATCTTCAGGTGGGGAGATCAATTTGGATTATGCAGGTAGGTCCGATATATCACAAAATCCTTGTAAGAAAGGAAGATGCAGGAGAATTAGAAACAGAGGAGATGTGAATGGTCTGCAGAGCATCCCACAAGCCAAGCAATGGTAAGCAGTATTTCAAAGCTGGAAAAGCCAAGGATGTATCGGATCTATCTTTTGTGATTCCAGAAGGAGTATTTTTTTCTGACACCTGCATTTGACCCAGTGAGACCCACCGCAGCCTCCAGAACTGCAAGATAAATCTACACTGCTTTGTGCTACTGAATTTGTGTAATGTTTATAGTAGCAAGAGGAAACTAACGTAGGACTCAGTAAAGATTACTATTATTAATTCTTCACAACTACAAACAATTGAGAAAGTCTACCTGAACTTATAAAAGTCAGAACAGATTACAAACTGCACAGTTTTAGCTTCATTTCACTGAGTACAGCAACATCTTTATACCAAGACAAAAGAGGTGACAAGAACCATAGTAAATATTTCACTTTCCCTTCTCAATTTCTGAAAAATAAGTGTTTTTGAAAAAAATAAATCAAGCATGCAAAGTTCCCTCAGTTCCCACTTTTAAGTAGAAAATGGCCATTAGTGAGCTTGTGGTTATGTTGTTGAAATATATTTCTCTCCCTCTCTTGCTAAGAACCTTCTTGTTCCCACGAGAACCCAGAGGTACCCAAGTTACATGGTGTTCTTCCTATAATATTTTGTCCTGTACAAACAATAGGATGCCAATTATCCAGTCTACACATGCAAACAATAAGAAACTATTACAGTTTTATTTTTGTTGAGCTGCCATGTGAAATTAGAAGCTTTGAAGGAATCACATGTTTTAAAATCATCCAATTTATTATCTCTTTTCAGAGGATTCCTTTTTTCCCTATCTGAGGAACCTAAGAAATAAACTTTTCCCTTTGAAGGGCAATGCTATTTTAAAACTTTGGTTTTTTTCTTCACTGTCTACTTCCCTATACTGTCATAAATTTGTTTCTGGCATAAATTTGAATTGATACATGATTCAAAGGTTGACATGGCATTTTTTTCTCTACAACTTATGCTAGCTTCCTTTTCACAGTCCTCAAAGAACTAACACTGACATGTTCTTGTTCTATTATAGATACACTTCCAGGGCCACAAAATATGTAGTAGAAAGGAGAAATATTTGGTAACTGGTGGGAGTTTTCTTTGTAATACCTATACTATAAGTAGAAGGAGTTGATTATCCTTCAAGTTTTTCTTTGTTGTCAGTTGGTAATTCTGAACTACCTGGATAACTTTTCCATTAGACGTGCATGTGTATACACTTACACTGTAATCATGTTTCTGTGTGTGTCTTCAAAAACTATTCTGCCAAAAATCTATGGCCTAAAAATATCGGATACAACTAAAATTATGTCTAAAGGGCTCAGGAGTCAACTTGAACAAGTTTCCATTAACTAGAGCATCAAAATGGATTATTAAAAATGAGTTAGACATATAAATGGTTTTAGATCGATTAGTTTATAATGGATGTGAAAATATAAAAGGTCACTGATGAAGCATCTTAGCAAACTAATTTAGTACTTTGAAAACATAAGATATGTAATGAAATGAAAATAATCATTCTATTATCCTGTCTTTTCCATATGAAATGAACTATAAATGTCTTTGAAAAACATTATCTTGTCTTTTTCACATCGACTCTAGGATAGAAAAAGTATGATGAAAAGAATGCTTTCTTTATAGAAACATTCTGGCCAATAAAAGATGAGCAATAAAAGTAGATTATCATCCTTATCTTGTCCCAATTTTCTTTGAATCTCCAAGTTAAATAACAGATCTAAGCCATATAAACATGTATTTTAACAGAACTTTAAAATATGTATCAGTCAAGCAAAATACATGGATTTTATTTAAATGACATCTAAAATAAATTATCTTAAGCAAAATACATAGATTTTATTTAAATCTCATTTAAAATAAATAATCTTAAAGGTAATCTAAGGCAAAGATATGGGAATACAACTGGATATTAATTTTAGCTATTGCAGTTTTCAGTTCTGGAATATGCATTTATTGTTCTAAGCAAATGAATTTCAGTTTTTCTGATTAAATTTTCCTTTCTGTCTTATGTAATGGTGAACATATTAATCATAATTGTTTTTAAAGATGGTTTGCAGATACATCAATAGCTGAAAATAGGATACATTTTCTCTTTTTATTTTTGGTCCTGTTTGTTAACAAGATTGATAATTTCTGACTGATTGTTTAACATTGTATATGAAAAATTATTGATACTCTTCCTTGAGAGAGGAGACTTCCTATACAGCCAACTAAGGAAAATCACCCTATTCCTTTTAATTTACCTCTGGTTTACCCTTGCTAGCTTGTAACTGTCTGGGACTTAATTGGCAAGGTTGACATCAGGTTTTCTCTCTCTAGTACCAGTAGATACAGTCTGTGCTAGCCTTTCTTTACAGGGTGCTCTGGCTGGCTTCTCAGTCTTTCACCTTGGAAGCGGAAGGGCTGGCAAACACTGTAAAGGAGATAGCAGCCCGAGGACATCAGGTTCCTTTTTACCCAGGAACTTGACCTTTCAAATGCCACCTACCTCAGAATCTCCTAGATGTCCATTAGCTTCAAGGACTTAACTTGTCAGTCTTTTCTAGTCTTTTGGGAACTGTGTTGCTCTGTGGCAAACTACTTGGTTATTGCAAAAAGTAAAGGTTCTCACTGATAGTATTTGATGGCATTAAGAATTTTTTAAGTCTGTAATGGTATTGGTTATGTAGGTTTGTAAAACAAATCCTTATCATTTGAGCACTTTCTTTCCCTTTCATGAGATAGATAACTATACTACTAATCTGTTAGTTCATCAAAAAGAACAGTTAGTGCTGTCATTGTTTGTTTGATCATTTTGATGCCTATATCTTGTAACCTGAACAACTACTTCTAAGGTAACAATATGCAATATATTCTCTAGTGTTGATTTTTTATTTTTTGAAATTCTGTATTATTTCTATCTTTTTTCTGTTTTGCCTTTTAAAATCAATATTTAAAAAAGAAAAAAATCCCTATTTTTTAAAGAAAAAATGAAATTCTCATGAAATTATGATGTACTGAGTTCATCATTGCTACATCTGAGTGACACACTCACAGGCATGAGTGACAGTACTCTTCTCATTTTTGATAAACTTGAAGTTTTTAAATACAAGTATAATAAAGAGATAATGTATGACCTTGTGTTCTTAGTTTGTTAACAGATGTGTGATTATCTTTTGAGAAATGTACCAAAATAAAACAACTTCTGCCAAAAAAGAAGAATCACACATAGAAAATAAAGAAATATGCCTTCTTACCTTAGAGGTACAACCTCTTACTGATTTCATTGTCTGTCCACCAAACTGAAGAAAGGCTTAGGAAAAAGACTTAAGGAGAAGACGAATATGTTGAAGGCATGAGGGACAGTGTGGCTAAGGGCTCAAGAAAGCGTGTGTATCATTGAGTTTAGGAGGCAGCTCAGGTGGGCAGAAAAAATACTGGAATGAACTTTGGCTCTCGTTTGCTATGGTTCTAATAGGCAGCAAATAAGTCAGAAAAGAAGCTATCAAGTCATGTGCTTTTGCTCTAGGTTATAGTTTAAACTTTAGTCACAGTTCAAGATTTTACTTAATTTATGAAATTATGGATGGAAAAGATGTTACTGATTTTGTTTCTTATTACTTAATCGTCTGCTTTTCAGCATTTTTACATGAAATTTTGAAAATTAAAAAATGCTAACAGGAAATACAGAACCTAATGCTATGTTTGTCTTTTTTATTTCAAGTCTCTGTCATGATGTATCCAAAGAAAATCAGATTAGATCACACAGTAATGGATTTTCTTGTGTGTAGGATGAGTGTCTGAAGGTGTCTTCTCATTGGTTACTTCTCTGGGTTTTGCTTATTTACCACTTAGCAGTAGCAGTGCGGCGGTCTGCACGTCGCGTGCCGTGACTGCCTTGGCCCACCATTGTCTAGCATAGCCGTCCGCTCGCATACGCCTGCTATCTTATCTTTTGGAGGAGCTCATGTTCAGGAGAAAAACATTTTGAGATTGTTTGTGTCCATTTTCAGATAGAAATTGTTCAAATCTGAGAATGTTTGGGACTGTTTACAGGTCACTGTTTTTCTTTTTCTTCCCTTTAATTTTCTAATTATATTCAATTTTATTATTTTGGTATGAGGAAGAAGCTAAAAAACCTCCTTAAAGTAAACAGTAGATACAAAGCCAGTTATTTCTAGTCATGTTTCAGAGTGGACTCATCATGATTCAAAACTTACATCTAAAGTATTCCAAGTTTCCAACTGAAAAGAAGTTGCATCAGCTAATTGAAACACATTATGAATTATGGTTTGAATTTCTCAAGTCATCTCTACTTCTAGTGTCTACAGATAGTTGTTTCCATCTTCTCCAATTCACATATATAATAGAAAATTTGAGTATGTTTATATATTTTTATGATAGTTTGAAACACTTTTGTATATTCTAATGAATAGTTTATTGAGTAGAATATGCACAAAATTTCTCCTGCTAATATATATATATATATATATATATATATATATATAATGGCATATCTTTGGAGATACCTGAAGATAACAAGAAGATAGAACCTTGTTTACTCAGGTGTTAGAGGTCCTGGGTTCTTCTGGAAACTCTGCCATTAACAATTGTTATTAATCAATTGAATGCAATCTCTGCTTCAGTTTTCTGATCTATGAGTTGAGGTTGTTAAATAAAACTCTCATAAACTTTTATTTCAATTTAAAATTATGTTTTTTAGAATAATTCATCAACAGCTTTATTGAAATAACTGCTAATCTATAACATTAAAATAGTCCTACAGAATGTTGGAGATTTAGATAGAGAGGTAAGGTACAATAAACTTTACTGAACATTATGGTTACTGTTTAGCTCCAATAATGGAAAATATTGATCTTTACTGTATGATTACGATATGGTAGGCTTTGGATTACACAATTTAAGTATTCATTTTACTTCCATCCCTATGAAATGAATTATTACTATTATCATTTTACAGCAAAGAAAACTAAGACAAGTAATATATACATGTCTATATTCTCAAGTTATATGCAGAAAAGCTGGGATTTGACCAGGATAGATTTTCTTCAGGTTCCACACTCTTGACTATGACAGTTTGCTGCCACCCTATGGTTTTTCCTTGTCTCTGGCCTTTAGATTTGTCTCATGTATGCAGTAAACATTTATCTTATGGTTCTATTTAAAATATCTAATGAAAAGGCGTACCAAGTTTTTAATATGCTTTCATAGTTAAAAATGTTATACTGTTTATCTATTCATATAGTGAAAAATTCCTGAAAGTTATGGTATTATTATTTGTTTGTTTTTTAAGGAGACCATCTCAGAGAAATTAGACATTTGCCAGGTTTTCAGGTACAGGTCTTAGAGCTATGTCTCTATCTTTAGGTTTTATGTCTCTATTGGTTGTTACATTAAGCTATTTGTAATATTCACATTTTGCACAGTGAGGGTGAAAATCATTAACAAAATCTATAAGAGAATTAGAAAGCTGAATTTCTTAGGTTTACATTGGAATTATGCTGTAGTCTACAACTGTGTTGAAAGAAACAAGATACACCCTTCTGATATGGGGGAATCAAGTCATATCTGCATTGATCACTTTCAGAGACATTGAAAATGTACTCTCCAGGACATGCAATAGTAATTATGCATTCTGCTTTTTAATTAACTCAGGAGACTAATAGCCCAAGAAAAATATTGTATAATCTTGTGGTTGTTAATTCAAAAAAGTATATCATGGGTAGTAGCTCTGTGATATCCAAATAACAGGTTAATCAAAAGAGTGAAATTGACAGTTACTGGACTGAACTGATTGATGAGGTGAAGTCGCAGATCTGGGAGCCCCTGTTGAAGCATCTCTATCATTCCATACTTGGGCTAATAAAAGCTTCCTGTGGTCAGTTGGCTGGAATATTCCAGAGTATGCAGCTCAGTCCTGGATTCTCTTTCATACTTGCTTTCTTCTTGAAGCAGGGTCATCATTTATGGAATGTACTTAAAGCAGCTAACATGCAAATCACCGTGTTAGAGGTCAGGGTTTTAAAAATATAGAATGCTATTTTTGCTTTACAGAATTATATAGTCATCAGAAAAGACAGTTAGCTAATATTAGAGAAGGATTCAGTGGAGAGTCCTTCAAAATGATAAAATTGATGGAATAATAAAATATATTGAAAAGTCATTTATATACTTTAGGGAGAATATGGGTGTAAGTTATAAGACATACAATGCATTTTTAACAAGTAAAGAAATTAAGATACAATCTTCAGAGTGAAAAAAAATCAGGAAAAGAAAGATAACTATGGGTGGAAAACAAGTCTCAATATTGGAACCCAGATAAAAAGCAGGGGTAACTATTCTATTTGCAGACAATGAAAACTTTAAGCCAAAAATGATCAAGAGACAAAAGGTAATTGTATACTTACTAAGGGTAAACTTCAAAAAGAAGAGATAACAATTATAGATATTTATGCACCAAACACCTAACTACATAAAACAAATATTAACAGACATGAAAAACCAAATAAGCACTAACACAATTGTAATGGGAAAACTTAATATCCTATTCTCACAAACAAATAGATCAACTAAACAAAAAATCGACAAAGAAATATTAGATTTAAACCAAGCCTCTGAACAATGGACTTGGTAAACACCTACAGAGTGTTCCACTCAAAGATATCAGAATACACATTCTTCTCAGCTGACATGGGACATTCTCCAAAATAGAACATATAGTAGAATGTTTGAGTAAATGTAGAGGAGCTGAAGTCATCCCATACATACTGTATGACCAGAGCACCATGAAACTGGAAATCACTGAAAACTACATTAACATATGCAATTTAAACAACATGCTTCTGAACAACCAATGGGTCACAGAGAAAATTAAAGATGCTATTAAACAGTATATATAATTAAACAAAAATGTTGATACAATGTGTCAAAACTTATGGAAGGCAATGAAAGCAGTCATTGTGTGAGGAAAATTTCTAGTGAGGAGCTCACACCTCAGGAAAACAGAAGAAGATCAAATACACAATCTAATGTTGAACCTCAAACTTCTAGAAAAAGAACAAATTGAACCCAAAGATTCTACAAAAGAGGAAAGCATAAAGATAACAGAAATTAAAGCAATAGAGACTAAGAAAACAATACAAAAAAATCAATGAATTGAAAAGTTGGTTCTTTAAAAGAATAAATAGATTTGATAAACCAGTAGTCAATCTCATCAAAAAGAGGAAAGAAAAAACACAAAGTCAAGCAATTAGGAAGAAAGAAAGAGATCCCAAGAAATCCAGATCATCAATGCTTACTATAAGAAATTATATTTCAATAAGATGGAAAACACAAAAAATGGACAGATTCCTAGACACAATCAAACTGCCAAAACTAAATCAGGAAGATAGAAAAATGCTAAATAACCCAGTATCAGACAGTGAAATTGAAAGTGTAATTAAAAATTTACCAACAAAGAAAAGCCTAGGCCCTCACAGACTTGCTGCTGAATTCTACAAGACATTTAGAGAAGAACTAATGCCACTAATGCTGAACTCTTTAAAGAAATTGAAAGGGAAGCAGTATTTCCAAAATCATTCCTGGAAGCAATTATTACTCTGATTCCAAAATCAGAGAAGAAGGCAACCAGAAAAGAAAACTACGAGCCAGTCTTCCTGCAGAACATAGATGCAAAAATACTTAATAAGATACTGGTAAACAGAATATAGCAGATCGTCAGAAGATTTCAAATCACAACCAAGTAGGATTCATTCTAGGGATGCAGAGATGGTTCAACATAAACAAATCAGTAAATGTAATACAACATATTAACAAAATCAAAGACAAAAATCACATGATCCTCTTAATAGATAGAGAAAAGAATTTGACAATGACCAATACCCATTCATGATAAAAACCCTATGGAAATTTGGAATAGATGGTCTTTACCTCAATCTTATAAAAGCCACCTATGACAAACCAATAGTCAACATTATTTTAAATGGTCAAAAACAGACCATTTTACTCTAAAATCAGGAAAAATACCAGGATGTCCATTATCACTCCTCCTATTTGATGTAGTTCTGGAAACATTAGCCAGAGCAATTAGACAAGAGAAAAAAAATAAAAGGAAAAATGATAGGAAAGGAAGAAGTTAGACAAGATACTCTGCATAGAAGACTCTCAAACTCTACCACAAAAAATCTTATAGATTTAATATCCAAATTCAGTACTATAGTGGGATACAAAGTCAACACTTGAAAATCAATAGCATTTCTGTACACATGCAACAAACTCACAAGAAGAGAAATTAGTGAAAGCACACACTACACAATAGCATCTAAAAAGTGAAATACTTAAGAATCAATCTAACATAGTATATAAAAGATCTGTACAGTAAAAATTCCAGTACTCTTAAAAAAAAAAAAGCAAATTGAAGAGGCTATCAGAAAACAGAAAAATATTCCTTGCTTGCTCTTGGATAGGAGAACCAACATAGTGAAAATGGCCATACTCTCAAAACTGCTACACAGATTTAATGAAATCTCAATCAAAATACTGCTAGCATACCTCATAGATCTAGAGAACATTCCTAAAATTCATTTGGAAGTAGAAGACAAAGACACCTAGAATATTCAAAGCAATTCTGGGCAACAAAGGCAAATCAGAGAGCATTACAATCCCAGAACTGAAATTGTACTACAAAGCTACCATGATAAAATCATCATGGTATTGGAAAAAGAAGCCTGAGGATCAATGGAAAAGAAAAGAAGAGATGGACATAATGCTAAATGTTGGAGAGCATTGAAGCTGAATACACATGCAGGGCTGTGGTTTGGCTAGGGCATGACTGAACTGAGAAAGAGGAGACACCTCAGGAGGCAAGATAGGCCATAGCTGAGACCACCTAGAGACTTCTGGGGACAGTTTTTCTTAATTAGCATCATCTGTTGCTCTGAGGGTTCCTTGAATCCTTCCCAAGATCCTGTTCAGGTTTCCTCCATTGTTCACTCAACTCCTTGCTTGTTCTGATTAATTACGGGCTGCCTAGCGTCAGTTACCAGCTGCCAGCTGGCTAGCAGTTACCAGTTCTGCCCAGGATTTCACTCCTCCTGCAGCCCTAATAACCATGCCTTGTGTCCCATTCCTTTGAACCTTTGCCATGTACCTGTTTGGGGGCCTGGGGGTCAAGCCAAAAACCCCAACACTTAAACACACTCAGTCACCTTATCTTTAACAAAGAAGTCAAACATGTTCCCTGGAAGAAAGATAGCCCCTTTGATAAATTGTACTGGAACAATTTCCACATGCTGAAGACTAAAACTAGACTCATGTCCATCACCATGCACTCAGCTAAAGTCAAAATGGATCAAATATCTAAATATTAAAATAGAAATACTAAATTGACTGGAAGAGAAAATATGTAGAAATCTCAAAGACATAGGTGCAGGCAGTGAATTTATGAACAAAACCCAGACTGCAAGAGAAATATTACAAAGAATCAACAAATGGAACCTCATCTTATTAAAAAGCTTCTGCATAACAAAAGAAATCAACAGTGAAATGACAACCCACAGTGTGAGAGAAAATAATAGTCAGTGATTCCCCAGACAGAACATGTAAAGAATTGAAAAAATTCAGATTTTTCAATATTCAAAGACCCAGTTCAAGAATGGTTATTTGAGATGAATACACACTTCTCAGATGAAGAAATACAAATGAAAAATAAATAAATGACAAAAATGTTCAATGTGATTGGTCATTCGATATGTGCAAATTAAAACAATGCTGAGATTTCATTTCATCCCAGGAAAACGACTAACACCCCAAAATTAGCTGATAACAAATGCTAGTGGGGTTGTGGGGAAAAAGGAATCTTTCTCCACTGTTGGTGGGAGTGTAGACTGGTGCAACTACCATGGAAATCAGTGTGGAGATTCCTTTAAAAACCAGAATAAGAGCTGGGGATTTAGCTCAGTGGCTTAAGCGCCTGCCTGGTAAGCACGAGGTCATGAGTTTGATCCCTGGTACCAAAAAAAAAAAAAAAAAAAAAAAAAAAAAAAAAAAAAAAAAAAAAAAGAAGAACAAGAAGAAGGAATCCTAAAAACTAGAATTAGGAGTCCCATTTGGCCCAGATTTCCCCTCCTGAGTAACTTCCAGAAGACTTGAAAACATCCTACCAGAGTGATATATGTGCAACAATGTTTATAGCAGCACAATTTGTAATAGCTACATCTTGGAAACAACTAAAATGTCCATCAACTGAGGAATGAATAACAAGATATGGTATTCTTGTACAAGGGAATACTACTCAGCCATAAAGAAAAATAAACTGGAGATATTTATTTATTTATTTATTTAACAGGAGACTTATAGTTAAATGGATGCAACTTCAGACCAAACTAGTAAGTGAAATAAATCAAACCCTTATGTGTAAACATCATATTTTTCACTAGTAGGAGAAATTGGAAGAGTAAACAAGGTCTAAAATGTACAATACATATGGTAAATTGGGAAGAAACTGTTCAAAGGAAAAAGACTATGATGGGCGAAGGAGAAAGAAGAAAAGGAAAAAGAAAAACTACATGTATACACGAGATAGTTAAGACTGTCATACAGCTGTTTCTCTCAGTTCATTGAAAAGGAAGGTCTGTGCTAATTTTGTTTGGACAAGATAACGTGCCTATATGTACCTGAATAACCACTGTGAAGATAACAATACACAATACATTAATTATTGTAACTATCCTACTAGCCTGTTTTGAAACTGTGTCATTTTTATCTTTTTTTTTCTCTTTAAAAAATTTAAAAAACTGATCAGGAAAAAAAAAAAGAAAAAGACAAAAAAGAAAGAAAAGAAAAGCCAAACTGTGATGGGGAAAAGAGAAAGGAAGGGAGAGAAAAAGAAAAAAATATATTTATGCATGAGATAGTTAAGATAGTTATACAGCTAGTTTCTCTGAGTTCATTGAAAAGGAGGGTTTGAGTTAATTTAGTTTGGACAAGAAACCACACCTACATCTTGTATTCTGAATACTATGAGTACAACAATACACATTCTACTAATTATTGTAACTTTCCTACTACCCTGTTGTGAAACTCTGTTTTATTGCTATTTTTATTTTTTCTACTCTTTAAAATAAAAAAGATGATTGTTATGTAATACACAGCCCAGCTGTGAATAACATTTACATGTATGTGATAATGTAGAAAGAATATTTATCTGTCCACACTGCTAAATAGATACATTGGCAAAATGGAAAGACAGGAAGCATGCACCAGCAGATCAGATAATATCCATAAAAATTACAATCTTATTAAATATATATTGAGCCTTATATAATGAGATTTGGAAATGCATCATTCACAAACAAATCACTTCTAAAGGTGCTCTATTATATTGTACACTGACAGACTGCTATTACCTGGAACTTAATATATTTTAATGTGGACATACACTGGTAAGTGTTGTAGCACAGTGAATTAATTGCGTATTTTGAGATTTTGACCAAGCATTGTGGAACAAAAAAGAAAAAGTATCCAATATTTTGGTGAGATTGGAAAAGAAAATTACAAGAATACAAGGTATTAGAACCATTTCCAAGCCACTTTTTAGCTAAAAGTGATAACTTTCTTTATTAAAACGTTTTAATTGGCACATAATTATTGTATGTATTTATGAAGTACAATACAATGTGATGTTTCAATACTTATATACAATGTTAAATGTTTGGGTCAGACCAATTAACATATGTATCACCTCACATTCTTTTCATTTCTTCGTGGTGAGAACATTTAAAGTCTATTTTTTAAAACAATTTTAAAATGCACAGTACAAGATTATTAACTATAATCAATTCACTATGCAATAGATCAGCAGGATGTACTATCTAACTGGAGCTTTATATGCTTTGACTAACATTTCCTTCTAGACCACCCTTCACTGCTCCTCAGCCTTTGGTAATCACCACCTTACTCTCTCCTTCTAGGACTCTGACATTTTAAAAATCCGCACAGATTGTATGCAAGATCATTCAACATATGTTTCCATATGCCTAGCCTATTTCCCTTCGTATGTCTTCCAGGCTGGTCCATATTGCCGCAAGTGGCAGAATTTTAGTCTTTTTAAAGGCTAAACAGTATTGTGTTTTTTTACATGACACCTTAAAATCCATTCACCATTAATAGGAATTTAAGTTGTTTCCATATTTTTGCAGGTGTGAGTAATGTAATGACAAACATTGGAGTGCAGATATCTCTCTGGAATATAAATTTTATTTTCTTTGAGTCTAGAAAATGTAAAAGTATGATGAATATTTATATTAAACATAAATTTATTGTAGTAAAAGACGAATTGCCATTAATCCTCTCAAAATTCTCCTGCTTACTTCAAACATACTAACCCATTGTTCTTGTCACTTTCTGAAGAAATCCTAGGAGTCCTCTTTTGTATCTTTTTGTGGCTACTTCAATGTACTAAGTCAATTCAAAACATTTACAACAATTTCAAGTGAAAATACTGCAGTGTGTCCAAATCCACTTTGTTAACTGGATCTGGTGCTGTGCAACTTCTGGGTCTTCCTCAAAATGAAAATATCCATGAAAAGTCAATGTTTTGAATGCATTCAGGACACTGAAGTAAACCATGGCAATGCAACCAAAAACATTAAGTGTAATTTTTTTAGAAATTTAAACATCCATTATAGTTTTTAAAAAATCATACCTTCTATACCCAAATGTGGGATTGCTGGATCTTATAGTAGTTCTAGATTTAGGTTTTTGAGGAAAGTCTAATGTTTACTAAAATGATTATGCTAATTTATATTTCTCCCAACAGTATGCAAGGGTTTCTTATCCCTCATTCTCCTTAACACATTGAATTATTTTTGAAACTAGCCATTCTAACAATGAGTGAGGTGACATTTTGTGATTTTAATATGCATTTTCCAGATGACTGGTGATGCTGAGCAATGTTTGATAAATCTGTTGATCGTATTTCTTTTTTTCTAGAAACATCTTTTGATGCACAAATAATACTATGAATTTAAGTACACATATTATACAAGAATGCACTGAAATGTCATTCTTGTATTTCATTCAGAGATAAAACCATCTCAGATTAACTGATTAGAGATTAGAAGGGACAGAATTTGCAGGGCAATTGTTCTTGTTAGAGCTGCAGAATGTTTTATACATGTATGGCATACTTTGTTAAACTGTTTCAGTAATCTTTTTTTTGTTTCTAATTGTTTTGAATGAGCTCTGGTCTTGATTTTTACTATTTTACTATAATTTATTAATATAGGCATTTCTTTTATCCAATCTTTGGGATTTACTGTCCTCATCAAAGATACAATCTGTGTCTTTCATACATTCTAAAAAATTTGATCATTACTTAAAAAATAACCTATTTATGGCTCCAACCATATTTTTAATTTTTAGCTTCCATACTCTTAGTTTCATAATTTTACTAACGAAACAGGTCTGCAAGCTGGACTTGTTTGGTCTGATGTATGTATCAGTATGCAGCCATGGGTTGCTTATGTAGCTTTGTTGATTTTGCCCAAAAATGCCTGAAGACTCACCTGGGATGCCTCAGTCTCGTTTCACATGGTTTCCTGTCCCTCACTGAGACAGGAGGTATATGTTATGGTATCTGAGACACCATGCAGCAAGGTTCACTGAGGTCTGTGCTCAGGCTGGCAAGTCATCAGGTTTCATTATTGATGCCGTGAGTTGTCCACATTTTGTCTTTCAGAATTTACCTCATAAAAGGATATTAAACTTATCTTTTAAAACTGTATTATTATAAAGATAAATAAAATCCAGGCTGAACTCTCTATTGTATATTCACCTTTCTTCAGCTTTCAAAAGAAATGAGGATAAAAACATTTTTGTGAGTTCACAAAATTAGTGTAGGTCCTAGGCCTTCTAGGAATGGTGACCTACATGCCTGATTCATGTTGGTTCAGTACACTGTCACTTCTACCACATTGTATTACCTAAGTCAGTCATGAGATGAGCCATGAGTCCAGCATTTTCTGAGAACGTTGTGAAGTCATGTTGCAAAGGCTATAAATATTAGGGTGAGAGGAGAATGAAGAAATTAGCTCATTTTGTAATCATTTTGCCACATCTCTTCCTGTATTTTTAATCTATTTAGTTCATCTGCTTGGGTGTTATTTCCTTTTTCTTTTTACCAAAGTTGCTATTTTCTTCTTTTGTTTCCAAGAAGTATTTAAAACATACTTATTTTGTATTTAGATTATAATAATTATGATACCTAAAGAGCTTACAACTCTAATGTGCTGTTTTGTTTGACTTCGCTCTTGCTCTTGGGGGCCTGTTATTTTATGGTTTGGTAACCTTGGTTTGGTGGTATGTTCATTTGCTTTTGTTTGTGGCAGTTGCCTGGGATATTAAACATAGAACCATGTGACGTTTACTTCTTGGTTTGCAGTTTCTTGGTCATACATAGACCAAGTAGGTGATGGGAATTAAACTGCCAGTTCACTGGGGTGCATCTAATCCTCTGGGGAGATGTTTTCCCTCATCTGGAATTGAAGCAAAACAGTTAAGTTCCTGTGATGCGTCCTCTCTTTCAAAAGCTGGTAAATTTTCCTCCCATGGCCTTTTTTTCCCTCTTAATTTTTCTCGAAAGATTTTTGCAAAACAAAGCTGTAAGTTCTTTTTCTTGGCGAAAGCCCCTGAGGAAACCAACGCTCTAAAGCTGTCCCACTACTCTAGTTTTAGCAAAGTTTTTTTTTTCTTTTTTTTTCCTTTCCTTAAGGTAGTCTTTCCAAGAGTTTCTTGTCAGCTTGGCTCTGCATTACATTCTTTTTTAAAGTTTGTTATATCTCTCATTTTTAAGTATTCTGTAGTTGCATGACTTTATAAACACATAGCCTTCTTCAATGCTTTTGCTTAAGCACACAGCTTAAAAAAAAAAAAAAAAGCAGTGTAGCTGCAGGATAAATTTGAAGAACAGGAAATGCACCGAGCACCTGGGCAAGCTGTTGTAAGAAATCAGGTAAAATTCTCTTTAGCTTCTTTCTGGACCTTGTGATCCCTTCTTCTTGCTCTGTTTCAATTTCTCCATGTACAGTGAGGTAATACGTGGCCTTGCATTTCTCCTGACTCTCCATTCCTTCCATAAATCATTTCTGTTCTTGTTGGGTCTGCTTTTCTGGTGCGTGGCATGTGTCTGAAAATAGGATTTTCTATTAGATGTTATTTGGCCTTCTTCTTATCCTCCAAAGGTTTTGTTTATTTTATCTTGATAAGAAATTAAAAATAAGACATTGGTAAGAAACAATGTTAATCTGCTTGTGGTTGAAGATTAATTAATGTTCGCTTAGAGAAAGATATGGGTTTAGGTGCTATTTCTGATATTTAATTATACATGACTATAAGGTTATTGTTTATATTTTCCAAGCTTTATTATTTATAACCATAAAACATTTCCTAGATTTTTTCAAAAGTTTAAAAGGTCATATTAAAAGAAGTATATAAAAGTACTTTTTACAGTACTTTTTATATTAATAAAAATATTTATTAATATTTAGTACTACCTATTTTAATTTGACAAAGAGATACAAATATAAAATCAATGACTGAAAAAAAACCTACAGCAAATCATGACCCCCTTATTTCAATGTCTTGATAATAGGGGATCATGCAGCACAGAAGACAAAAAGAAACCTGCAAATAGCCAGTCATGAGATAATGTGACTAGAAGTAGAGGAGGTTGTACAGATTAGAACCTCCCTTTCCCTAGCTTGGAGGTGATGGACACTTTCACCAAGAACTGTTCCTTTGCAAAAGGAGGGATTTCCTAGACAGACATAACTGAGAAATTAATCATAGGTGAACAGCAATTTTCTGGGAGAATAACTCATTTAAAAGAATAAATAAGACTTTCGAGCAAACAGAAAATCATAAATGACAGTGATCCAGGTCAATCTATTACCTTGGCAGGCAAATTAATATGTGGTAATGAAGAAATCCAATTCAGTGTCATTTGCTGAAGGAGAAAAGTCAGAATTTTATATGCTATAGAGAGAGTTCGTAGCTACACTAGCCAAAAAACTAACACTCGTGAGGATGGAAAGAGTCCACAGGTCTGTGTATACTAGTTTAAAATAGTCTCATTTTTCAATTTTCAGGAAAGTGTCTTCAATTAGGCACAGTAAAGAGCTGGCATTCAGGTCATGCAAAGTTCAGAGAAACTCCAGTGGGTTGGAGCCAGCCCGGATAAAATACAACAGTTACTGTTAATACTGCTAAGCAAACGCTACAAGAAGTGGAAAAATTTTTTATTCACATTGGGCTGGAGAAGATGGTGCACATCCAGTGATGTAAACCATGCTCGTAGACTGCCTTGCTAGTGAAATGCGGTTTGTGGACCAGAGCATAGGCATTACTGAGTGCTTACTGAAAATATAGGGTTTTTTTTTTTTATTTCTCACTCCAGTTCTAGTGAATCAGAATCTACATTTTAATAGCATCTTCAGGTTTTTTTCTGCACATACATTAAAGAAAGAACAGTCAATTTAAGAGAAGGCTGTAGAACGGTGGTTCTCCAACTTTACTGTGAGAAAAGAACTAACTGAGGGGTAAGAGCCACAGATTTACTGGCATCCATGAGAGCCTGGACCTTTGTAACTTTTTCATGTTTCCTGGTAGAATCTGATACTACAAAAAACTTAGAGGGCCAGAGTTTTAGAACATGGGTCTCTTTCTCCTTTTTGGAATTCATAAATTAAAAAATCTGTGTTTTCTTTAATAATAAAGCTCTGATTGTAAAACTGAATCAATCCAGATGTGCTATTTTACTTAGAATGCCACTAGAATTTGTGGAATTTACAATTTCTACCACTTCAACACATATCTAATACAAAAAAGTTTTTCTTAAGAAAAAGATACTGTATTTATAAGAATATTTCAATAAAGATAATTCCGTACTAAGAAACAAATTTCTAATTCTATGGAAATAGCTACTTTATTTCCTGGAGTGGATAGAAGAATAAACTCAAATTTATATTTCAAAAATTTCTCTATGTATTACATGTATTACATATAAAGTTATTATCTTTCTGTATATTTGACAAATTAAAAGTTCCCTTTTTCTGTTAACGAGAAACTAACTTCAGTTCTAAAAATTTATTTTATAAAAGGGTAAATTTGGTGTGTCATGCATGAAATCCATTTTATCCAAGAAATTACAAGTTTTATTTCACCACTTCTCTCTAGGGCACCCTGGTGCTGGCACCAGGAAGAATGATGTCATGTGCTTTCAATAAGACCAAGTGCCGTCAAATGTAGGACATTATTTGGTTATTTCCTTTACTGGATACAAAATCTTGTATTTATTAGTCATTTAATTATGAATTCAGAAATGAATTTGTGATGCTAGAACAATATTCATTAATAAGGGAAATGAGCAATGCACAAAATTTTCTAATAGGTCCAACCCTTCTATTTCCTGCATATAAACTTTTGTGAAGGAAATATGCTTTAGAAAGATAAGGAGTTCCAATAGAAGTGCAATTTGTAATTTATCCCTAAATAGATTCAACGTGGTCTGAGGCAACTGTTTTAAGAAGCATATTCAATCCTAGGTTATTGTATAATATACTTCTCAGACCATAAAATTCTCAGTTTTCTTTTCAAAGCATAACATAATTAGGCCATTTATAACATTCCTTTTTCCAATGAGGAAAACCATAAGCTAGAAAACCAGATAAATTTAGTTATTTTCAGATATTAGAAAAAAATGGTCCTCTCAACTTTGTAATGCAAAACTTTTATTATTTTATTCATACCCAAATAATACATTTGCAAAAAAAGAAAGTGGAATATTGCAAAGAACAATAAAAAGCTTTAAATATTTGTAGACTTTTGGATTCAGTTATTCCAAATTAAGATCTTTATCCTAAAGAAATTGTCAATAATGTGAATAATGATCTATGTGTATGAATGTATAATGATCTATGTGTACAAATGTATATTGCAATGCTAAAAAACATGAAAACATTAATCTCTATTTCTGACTCTAATTAACAACTTTAATTCAAACCTGAAAATGCCTTCCATTTCATAAAACATGGTCACAGAATCCATGGCTTAGGGTATACACATTTGTGGGGGGCGGTGAGGAGTGGGTGTGATTCCCTTGCCTAATGGTATGTTAATGGTATGGGCTTTGGAGATAGATGACTAACTTTGGTTTTATTCTAAAAGCTGAAATTGCATATATGTATACACTATTAAACCACTCCAGTTTTCTCTTGAGTTCAGTGGAAATAATTATATTAATGTCAATGGGACCATTGTAAAGATAGGTAGGGAGGAAGGTAAGTCCTGAGGAAAGCTGTTGTGTGAAGGAAAGGGGAGTGTGGTCTTTAAGCAGGGCAAAGACGGGAACAGAATTCGAAGGTTGTGGGGGATGAAACACCACATTCACCTGCATAGGTTTGGAATAGTTATTTTCTTTTTTGGTTTTGTTTTTGGTACCAGAGATCGAGCCCATGACCTCATGCTTGCCAGGCAAGCACTGTGCTACTCAGCTGTGTTCCTGGTGTTGCTATATTCTTTAAGACACTGATGAGTTAAAATTCGAAGATCTTAGTACATTCACAATTCCACTCTGGCAAATGAACCCAGAGCTCAATGAGGAACATGCAAGAACTTCAGTTTTTAGTGGTATTAGGGCATCATGGAAAAATGAAAGTGTTTTCTATCAAAGCCGGATATACATGTTTTCTCAGATTGGCTAGTAGTAGGGAGCAATTCTGGAATAGCCAGAAACTATTTCATGTGGTAGATGACTGTGGGAAATGTGTGACTAATGCACACTCAGTGAGCCAAATCACACTTAGGCAGCTAACAACTTGGCTAATATGTCTGCTTTGTGTGTGTCTGATAACACGAGATGAGGATATTATATTATAGGCTTTGAATAATCATTACCAGGCCATTAGGTCAAATGAATCATAAATATGAAATAGCCAATGAATATATCATCATGATTCAATCAACAGGCATAAAAACCCATAATTGTAAAACAACATGGGGAATTCTATTAGTTTTGTTAATAAAAAATCTTGATGTATGCAAAATGAAGCTCTTTAATTTTCAAAGAATAACATGAGGCTGAACCCCTCTAAGAGAGTGTTTTTGAATTTCATATAATCCATTAATAAACCATGGAATCAAAAGTTTGGGCTCTACCCAGAATTTTAAAAATAAAGTGGAGAGAAATCAAACACAGACAGCATTACATACAGAAAGGGCAACTATTAACATCTAAGATTGTTTTCTCTCTCTGTGGCAACAAAAATATATCTTACTGAAGACCATTTAAGAGATGTTTCAAATTACTCAAGAAGATCAGAGCTTCATAAGCTGAGGCTACTGAATAGTGATTTGAGACTTGACTGGAAAAAAATCATCATACTTATTTTCATTAATAGTATTAATTTCAATGATTGTAGGCAAAAAACCCCAAAACCCCAACATTAATATTGATAATACAGGGAAAGACAGAGACAGAGAGAGAGAGAGAGAGAGAGAGAGAGAGAGAGAGAGAGAGAGGGAGATTAAAGGAGACTATAGACGGAAATGCCTAAGCCAACAACTGTGATTACCTCTGCTTTGGGTCTCCTGGGTTTACCCTACTATGCAGAGCATAGTTCTCAAAAATGATCGCCACACAGCATTCTACTGTGAAAGCGACATTTTTGAAGTAATAAATTATGACTTTTCATAGAAAAGTTACTATTGAAAGAGCTCCTAAAATGAATAGGAAGAAAATATGAATATTATGCACACAGTGAACAGCAGAAAATATTTCTATTGTAAAAGATATGAATTCTAATGAACGAAAGCTCTATATGTGATGGAGTCTATGGAATATGAAATAATAATTTCATTATTTTAGTTAGGGAAGAATTTTTTAAAGACACTAAAAGTATTACCAATACAGCAAGTTAGAGAATTTTGATTATGTTAAATCTAATACGTTATCTTGATCAAAAATAGCACAAAAACTCTATCAACAGGATCAAATAGCTATAAAATTATCTCCCAGGAATATAAAATTGGCAACTGTATAAATTAAATATTGACAAACCTAAAGTAAGAAATAGATGCCAATACAGCAATAGTAACAGTACAGTAATAATAAAGGAGTTCAATAAATAGCTTTCAACAACCAGAAAAAATTCCTACAGAAACACTGAAGTTGAACTGTAATTTAGAGCAAAGGACTCAACATTTCATTTAACAATATCAGAAAGTACTCACATGAAACATTTTCCAGAATATAGTATATATTGAGACATAAATTACATATTAAAAAGTAAGATTAAAGTTACATTAATCTTTCCTGAGTATAATCATATGAAACTAGAACTCAATAAGCAAAAACTGGAAAGTTCAAAGATACTTAAAAATCAATCAATATATTTTAGAACAACCACTGAGTCAAAAAATAAATCAAAAGAGAAAAACAATAAAATGCCAAGATCTGTGGAATGCTACAAAAGCTATTCTAGGAGAACATTTTATAATTCTCCTAAGCATCTACATTAAGAAAAAGGGAAAATGTGAACTTAACTTTACAACAAAGAGAACTATTAGAAGGAGGAATCAGCCAAGTACAACCTAAGTGACCATTAATGGGTTAATAAAGTGAGCCAGTATAATAGTGTGCTAATGACAAATATGGTGTGTGTGTGTGTGTGTGTTTGTGTGTGTAAAGAAAAATTAGCCTTAAGAAAGAAGAGTCTGTCATTGGTGACATGCTTGAGCCTGGAAGACACTGTACTAAGTAAAATAAGATAGGAACAGAAAGACAAATACAGTTTTGCATCATTTTTATGTGGAATCTAACAAAGTCAAATTCACAGAAATAGGCCATAGAATGGTAGTTATCTGGGCTGAGTAGTGGGAAAAATGGGAAGATATTGGTCAAAGGTTATGACTTTTCATTTATATGATGAATAAATTCTGTACAGAAGAGTGATTATGTCTAATAATACACTGAATACTTGAAATTTGCTAAGGTACTAGATCTAAATTGATCTTACTACACACACACACACGTACACACACTTCATTATGTGAAGTGAATGATAAGTTAATTAGCTGAAGTATGGCAATCATTTCACAATGTGTATTATAAACTTTGCATTGTACACCATACAGAAATAAGTATAATTGTATTTATTGATCAAATACTAATATTAATATATATATGAGAGGTACAGCATACAAAAGAGAAGAACAACCCATAATGTACTCTACAGTAATATATATATAATGATTTGATAAGCAGATTGCATAAACAATTTTTATAGATTTATAAGGAAAAGATATAATTATTATAAAATGACAGACAATCCATTTTCTTAAAGGCAAAATGAAAATGAGACTTAAATATGAACTACATATAAAAGCAGTCAATAAAAGTAAAAATACTAAACTTCATTAATAATCAGGGAAACGCCAATTAAGACCAAAATTAGTTACATCAAACTTGGAAAAATAAAAATATCTGATAATTTTAAGCATTGGTATAATGGGAAACAATAGAAATTCTCATCCTCTGTTAGCAAAATTGCAAACTAGAACATTAATTTCCAAAATCCTCTGGTATTATTTATCATGGTTTTGGTAAGATAGGGGACTTAGAAATGATTCATTATTTGATCTGGACAAGGGTCTACAAAAACAGGAGACAGTGATAGAGATTAGTAAGATAGTATTGAGTTACAAAGTAGATAGCTCCAAAGCGGGACACACCTCTATTATGAAGTGGAAAGGTCCATAATTCCTAATAGATTATTACCTTTCCTGCTATAAAGGTCAATAAATTGACCTGAAATCTAGGTAAATATAGACATGCCCAAGGAGAAATTAAGATATAAACAGTTGTTTATTGAAAGGACAATGTTAGAGAAACAGATACCAAACGCTGTAGAAACTAGTTAGAGAGACTCAGCAGTTTTATGAATTGGAAAAAGCTGAATGTGATAGAATAGAGCCCTTTGAGCTGTGGATTAATGGAAATTCACCCTTGTACTCTCTTCTCTGTGAATGTTCACTGGGTGCTCACAAAAATTTGGAGGATTTTTGGAGAATGGGTAAAGAAAGTCTCTCTCTCTCTCTCTCTCTATCCATTTGTGCTGTTGTAACAACAAGACTCAGTGATTTTTAAAGAATAACATATATTTTCTCACAGCTCTTGTGAGTAGAAAATGTAAAATTAAGGGTCCAGGAGGTTTAGTGTCTAAGACCTCCTCACACATGGCACTACCTAGATGTTCTTATGCCGCAGGAGATCAAAAGACAGAAATTATGTTCACATGCCCTTTGGTAAGGATATTTATCCCATCTGTAAGGGCTCCATTACATGACCTAATCCATTCCTAAAGGCCTCTACCTCTTAATACTCTCACATTTGTCCTTTTGCTTCAACACTGAGTTTGAAGAATACACTCAGCATGGCTCTTGGCAGTCTTGTAAAAAACAGGGAGCCTTCTCTCCTATCCTAATAAGAAACAAAAGCCAACTATGAGAAGAATGACAAACATGGTGTGTTTTTGGGCACAGAGAAATTGCTTCTGAGGGAAGGAACACAAAATACACAAAGACACACACACAGAGGCATGCACATGTGTGTATTTACCTCTTCTCAGAATGGGACAAGAGGACATCATATGTAGAAATCACTTACTCTTGAACACAGAATTACTAGAACAGCCCATCCCTAAAACTAAGATTTTCCTTTCTCTAAGACTGAGCTTAAACCAGGACAGTAGAATATGACATTGTCCTTCCATTCATGGCAAAACACCAAGGTAACAAACCGTATATAAAATAATAGTAGCTCACTGACGGGTGAGAGTCATATGGACAGGGAACTTCTCTGTCATACATGCTCATAGAAAAACTGTGAAGCTGACAATGGAAGAGAAACAGTGAAAAAAAAAAATCCTGTGGAGCCAGGTCGAACCCCTAAGTAATGCTGAATGAATTTGAAATTTATAGTGTCCTAAGGATAACTATAAAACCCGCATATCCCCAAACCAGCTCCCTTTCTGTGTAAATTGAATCGACCCCTCATTTCCAAACTAAGGGTTAAGCAAAGGGTAGCAGGTTCATTCACAGCCTTATATACCTTTCTGTTTTATTTTATTTTTTTACTTATGTATTTTTGGCTTCTGTAACAGAATATCTGAGAATAATTTAAAAAGAAGAGGTTTACTTTGAATTGTGGTTCCTGAGGAGGGAAAGTCCAAGATCTGGCTGGCAAATACAGTAAAGGCCTCAGGATGCATCAGAAGATGTCAGGTGGCATCACATGGCATGAGCTCATTTAAGCAAGGAAAGAAGATATAAGAGGAAAAGTGAAAACCCAAGGATTATACGTCACACCAGTCCATTCTTACAGTAACTACTCCAGCCGTAAGTGAACTATGGCATCACCTTCAATACCACTTCATGGAGATATGAAACTTCAAATGAGTTTTGATTGACAAAAATATATTCCAGCTATTCCAGCTGTCCCACAAAGCGACCAACATTCAGCCTAAATCTGTAAAATGCAAATAAGCAAGAAATGTACAACAAACTAGGAAGAGGCCAAACAACTAAATTTAAAAGTGATTCAGATGTTGGAAACTATAAAGATTTAAAATATTAATATGGAAATATTTTGCTCTCCTTAATTTTTTAAAGATATTTTTATTTTCTATTGAAATGTGGGTTGACAATTTGTTTCATTGTTTGTTCTTTCAACACGTTAACAATATTAGTCCATTGTCTTTCTGTCTTGCGTAATTCCCAATGAGATGTCTACTATAATTGTTGTATTTGTTCCCCTAGCTAATTTTATTTTTATGGTTGGCCTTGAGAGCTTTTCTTTAACCTTTGATAATATAAAATGTGGACAATTGACGGAGACTTTCAGCAAGGAGATGGAAACTCTAAGTATGAAATTGAATAGAAATGAAAAGCATGGTAACAGATAGGGAATGACTTGACAGATGGTAAACTGAGCATTGTCAAGGACAGAATCAAAGAAGTTAGTGATAGATCATTAGATATTATTCAGAATGACACATAAAAGAAAAAATGAAGAAAACAACAGAGGATACAGGAGATGTGAGACAATATCAGAAAGCCTATCACACATGTAACAATATAATAGAAAAGGGAAAGGGTTGGGCAGAAGAAAATGTTTCAAAGCAAAACCACAAAAAATGATCCAAATAAGGAAATCATCAGCTAGTCCAAAACTTAAGCATCAAAATTCTAAATATTTATGTATTTAATTAACTAACTTGATAAATCATATAGACCTGTTATACCTAAACTTTAAATTAAACCATGATCAATAGCATAAAGAAAATAAAAATTAGTATTTTAATATCTTAATTGTCCTGAAAGGCAAAAATGAAGCTGTATTGTGTTTATGGCACAAACAGAAGTAGTCTGTGATCCCAATAGTTGAAACGATTGAGAGATTATTACTATAATGCTTTTACTTTGGTATATTTTTGTTATTTTAAAGAGAAAAAATAAAAATAAAACACGAGTTCCAAATCAGGCTTGTAGGAGGGTAACAATCATTAATACATTGCATAGTGTTATCTTCATAGTAATTAATCAGATAAAAAGGTATATGCATGAAATACCATCTAAACAATATTAGCACAAACCTTTTGTAATGTTTTTATATACAATGTTA
The DNA here is from genome assembly GCA_004027455.1 of Hydrochoerus hydrochaeris. Lineage (NCBI taxonomy): Eukaryota > Metazoa > Chordata > Mammalia > Rodentia > Hydrochaeridae > Hydrochoerus > Hydrochoerus hydrochaeris. The sequence goes on from PVLA01006539.1 coordinate 86,070, forward strand.
AGGAGTATAAATTTAATTGAAGGTAAACTACTATCTGTAAAAATATATCCAAACAATAATAAAAAAGATTTTTGAGAAATACAAGTCAATAGGCTATAAATTTTTCAGTGCCAAGCAACACGCACCTGTCCATTGCAGATCCACTCATGTTCTCTCTCACCAGGGCTTAACTATACCCCCAGTACCCTTGGACTTTAGTGGTATTTCATATGTATTTGTCTTACAGATATTTTTGTACTGGAAATGTACATGGTAAAATACTTCTAAATGCATAAATCATTTTAAAAACTCAGAATAATGTGAAACGTCATGATTTGACAAGGTATACAGATTTTCAATGTCTTTTTCTTCACTTTTCTATGTTATTTGTGAACTTTTTTTTTTTTAAAGAAAAAAGAATGTGGTATTATGGGAACTAATTTATGCTATTTAATTGGATGTGAGAGGTATAGATCTTCATAGTATCAGGGAGCAGCAATTCCAGGGTCTTTTTCAGAATGCAATGGAACAAAACTTGTGTTTCAAAATTGTTACTCAGGTAGTAGTGAAGTAAGAGATGCCTGTGCCAAATCAAAACTGTACTGAGGATTCAGTCTTCTGTTTTAAAAAGCCGTGCTTGTTTCTCCCAATTGAAGTGCATTTATGTGATGGTTTAATGGGCTTTGGAGTTGAGTAAATGAACTTAAAATTTTCATTCATGCCTTTAAGTATGTCATTTTGGGTGATTCACTCTTAGCAGTAACTTTCTAACCTTTAGCAATCCTGAATATTTGCTCACGGATTGGAAGAATTGAATGAGACAATGAGCATAAAGTATTATCATGTCTAATGTTTAGAAAGCACACACAAAGAATTAGTTGTTTTTGTTATTCTGTGGTAAATAACCACTAAATTGAATGAAGTTGAACTCCATAATGTAAGGTTTAGGATTCTGGGATGACCTCCTTATGCTGACCAACTACTAAGGTTTCTCTCTAGAATAATCAAATAAGGGTAGAACTATATTTTCTTCCTATTTTTTAAGTTTAACTGTATCTCCTTGCATAAGTTACTTTTTGCTGCATAAAAATTGTTCCAAAATTTCATTGCTTTTATGTTTGTGTGCATAATTTTTAGTATTAGCAATTTACTATGAGTTTAGTTAGTAGTTCTTCATCTATCATCGTTCATTCTTCTGCATACCCACATGACAATTGATGGTGCTATAGTCTAACAGTGGCTTAGACTGTCATTTCCAGTGACTGCTAGGATGATGAGCCTGATTATGTCACATGTCTTTCCTCACACATCAGGTCACTCCAGACTTGTCCACATGTCATCAGTTCTAAGAGTTCCAAGAACATAAAGAGAGGGTGAGCCCCAATGTAGAAGCGTTCTTGAGGCCCATGTGCAGTAGACTTGTTTACTTCTCATTGTCTAAGAGACTTCTTTGGCTAACTCCAACTCATGGGGTGAGAACCAGACTCATAATTCTGACAGGAGATTAAGAGTCTCTGAAAAACAACATAACAGGGATTGATGCAGGAAAAAAAATTTCTTTTCTCAGTTTTATTATTCATTACACTGGTGGAAACATAAACTGAAGAAACAAATACTTTTTTCTGTTATTTCATGGGCAGATCTTCTGATGCAGCATAACAATATTCTTATAATAGCATGTTCCCCTACATCATTTAAAAAGATGCTCCACAAGGAGAGAAGGAGAGATTATTCTGTACCTTTTGTATGTGTGGCAGGGTGGGGGGGTTACTTCATTCACTGTGATTTGAGTATGGAATTTTTATGTGCTTCTGCTTTAGTGTTTTCAACTAAGCTTTTAGATGAGAATTATTTCATTTTGACTAAGATTTTATTTTCTTGGCACTTGCTTATCCAAAACCTAAGCAGTCAATTAATATTTTAAAATGTTTATTTAATATCAGTCATTTATGATTTATGCTCCATGGTGAATAAAACTAGTTCTTCCCAAAATCTAACATGTATTGTGTTAAAAAAGGGGAAATAAATTTAACCTTAGAGAAATGAGAAATATTAAGTCTAAGAAGGAAAGCAATAAAATTGTTCTAATTACTTGAAAAAAGCAATGAATATATAATTGGGATCAAAGTAGGATATTTCACAAATTAGTATTTAAATGAGTAGCAACAATGCATACTTTATATTTGCAGCTATGGTACACTTGATTCTATTACATCTTCAGAAATTTATAAAAGCTAATTGAATTATTTTTAGTATTAGAGAGTACAGATTGTGTCACATAAAACTGGGATTTCTTTGAATGAATAACATTTATTCTAGGTAAAGAGAACCAAAAAGAGAAATATTTCATTTTAAGAAAGTTTGTCTTAAAAGTCCATTTTTAAGGGAAATTATGTAGCTCAATTCAACTACAAACATAATGCTATGTAATATAGTGGCCATTGTTGATTCCCTATTGAAATCCAGTATCATTTTTTTGTTTTACTTTTTTTACTATTTTGTTTTCTTTTAATTTCTTTAAAATTAAAAAGAAAGAAAAATTTTACTGTATGATAGCCTCTACTGACAAATATTGAGCATGGCTTCAATTTTATATGGATTAAAGAACTTAAGTTTTTTCCTAAGGTAACTTTAAAATATTTTTCACTTTGTTTCAAAGTCTTATTCTCTTTGATATCCAATGATACATATGATTTTCTATGAATCCTGATATTTTCATTTTTAGCTTTTTATTTCAGAAAAAGAAAAGTAGACAAGTTTGCTTAGCTGCAGAAATTTGATTGTGCAAGTAATCATAATATAAACTGTTCAATTTCAGCTATGTCACTTATTTGCTATTTTTTTAACATTAGTTTATTACTTTAATAGTGTTAGGCAAAAGTAAACTTTTTTGTACTGAATGAAGCATTCAGTAATTATGACTACCACTTTATGAGGAGCCTACAAGATTAAAAAAACTTAAATCTTCTCAGATACCTAATATGAAGAGAGCAGACAATACGCAGAATTAGGATAATACTCATGTACATCTCAAATTTGTTAACTCAAAAGTGGACCCAAACCTGGCTTGGAATCAGGATGTGGCCAAATTTGAGAAACTTTAAGCAGTACTTTGCATCCTGAGTCCCATAACTAGAGGTTATAATTTGATAATTTAATCATTTTTTCAAAGCTCTCAAGGTGATTCTGACACAACTGACCTAGTAATGGTTCTAGGAAAAGTAATTAGGGACTGCTTGTCTCCTTTAGGAGTATTATAATAATATGACAGAAGTAGCTTTGATATGTTTATTATTGTTGTGATTAACCTGCTTTCAAATACACGAATTGTTTGTATCTTGGTTTTTAAAGCTCAAATTTCTTCTGTGCAATCTCTGAATGGAGCAGAATGCTGGCAACACACATTGATCACACAATTATTGAAAAAAATAATCTCTGTATCACTAATTATTGCATTTTATTACTTCATAAATTATAAGAATATATCTCTTCTTTGCTTCATAATTATTAGAAACAATGGCTGGAAAAGAAATCTGAAAAAAATGAAAATAATGGAAACCATTCAACTATAAAATGTATGTTCCAGTAATTCAGAGAATGGGTTATGAAAACTGAAAGTCAGGGACAATCTTAAAATCTAGAGGAAGAACATCTGGTTGAGGATAACCAAGGAACAAATGTAATTAACTGTACTTTTTTTTTTTCTGATGGATGCTTATATGCCAGCTGTAACATGTCACTTGTTTAAAACAGACAAAGGCAAAATGCCAAAAGCAGTAAGAAAGCAACAAGTACACAGTAGCAAGAATTCATTCGAAGTCCTACTTTGAGAAAAAGCAGTGATGATAAGTCACTCATATACTTGCTTTACATCCACAGTTAATAAGTCTTTATAAATATGCTAACTCAGCCAATATTTATAAAAAGATCTACAAGGTAGAAACCAATAGCTCCTTTTCATTAATTTGACTTGGAATCTCAGCTCAAACAGGTAACATGAACTGGGGCTTGAAGAATAAAACGTTTCTTAAATAGAGAGTTCTTCTTCCTTAATGTTTTTGTTCTGAAATCTACTTGCCATATAATATTTAAAATTTCAATTTAAGAAACTTATGCTGAGACTGATCAACACATCGTTTGGAACTCTGAGCAGGGCTATAAACTCTACTTCAGAATGTCTTATTTCATTTGAAATGCCATTTCATGTAGTCTATTTCTTCATTTCTCAATTATTTATTTCTTGCTTATTCCCTTTTAAAGCTCCCTCCCCTCCCTCTCAAAGCTCCTACTTCTCTTTTAATTATTCCTCTTTTTCTGTCTTACTCTCCTGCTTCTTCTCTTCCTTCTCCTTTGTCTATCTCTGTCTCTGCCTGTGACTCCCCCCACCCACCACACACACACACTGTCACCCGGGTTTGAAATTGAACCTAGGCTCTTCACAATAAATTGAATCTTACACTTTTTTTAAATTTTTGAGACAAAATTTCCCTAAGTTGTTGTTCAGATTGTCCAGATTGGGCTTGATTTTTTCTTTTTTTTTTTTTGGTACCTGGGATCAAATTCGTGACTTCATGCTTGCCAGGTAGGCGCTTATGCTGCTGAGCTAAATCCCCGGCTGGGCTTGATCTTGAGATCCTTTTGCCTCATCTTCCCAGAATGCAAGATTAAAACTGAGCCACCATGCCCAGCTTTGGAACTCTCTTATTTTCATACTATGTAATTTGAAGCCCTGAAAGATTTTCAACTCATTGTCTAGTTTTGACCCATGAACCCAATCACTTCTGCATTAACATAAAGAGAAATTTCAACTTATACTCTGCATACATTACAGATAATTTCAAAATGTCATGTTATGGACTGTTTTTCTCATGGTCCCCTTATGTGATTGCTCTTAAGTAACACCCTTGAGAACATAAGTAAAGGAAGGAAAAATGCATGATGAATTTATATTAGTTCATCAGTTTATCCAGACCAGAAAAGTTAGAAGCAATGATCTAACCAATGGTTTACATTGCTCATTTGGATATTCATGATGGATGGGTAACAGTGAGTTCAGACTCACAGCGTAAGGAGAAATCTCAAAACCACATAGCTTTCCACTAAATAATTGAAGAAGTCATCCTATACATTGGTGAATTTTAATATTGATAGAGATCTCAAAGATGATTTAAGTATATTGCTTCATATGGATGACATCATTGAGGTCCAAGATCAAATGTACCTACAATATATGATTATTTGAGGAAATATAACAAGATGCCATAAAATATATACCTACCTGTGAATATCTCAAAGGTCTTGGGTTTGTCCATTCCCCTAAGGACTGAGGTTGTGGCAATGGTTGGTGATGGTGAGAAGTTAATGGGAAGACTTTAACATTTTTATTCTTCCTTTATTTCTGCAATTTTAGGACATTATTCAGCCAATGAAAATGTTTTTAAAAATAGTATCAATGCAATATTTTGGGGAAGAGAATGCAATAGTGAATTAAGAACATGCAGAGAGGCAAACCAGGGGTCTTTACTTTCTCCTGTACTGTTACTGTGGTATCTTACATCTCTGCTTATCCTAAAGTAACAAACAGACTTGTATTTCTTTTGGGTCACTATAGTGCTTCAGTGGCATTAAATAACCCATAAGAATAGTGCTTCCCTTCACACCCAAAGAAATACATTCTGTAAAGAGGAAGAAATCTGGCCCTTACCTAGTTAGTGTGCTAATATAAAATGGTTTCTTTTCTGCACTCTGAAATAATGGCATAGATAGACCCATTTTACTAAGTCTTGAATAGTTCTCTTCAGGGTACACAGTTGGAACCTAACATTAACATAATTTATTGATAAGTTCTCTCCTGCTGCACTCTTTTTCACACTGGTGGAGCATTATGAATGAGAAAAAAAACCCCTTTAGCTGTGAGACATTGTTGTGCTGCACTAAGAACCTACCATTTGTACAGGGGAAAGAATCTGGTGGCAGATTGGTCAGGTGGCTGCAAGTCTTTGAAAACTGGAGCATCACTGACTCCTCAAACATTACAGACTAAGTAAATGAATCATTTGTTTATAATTATTTATGAACAGTCTAACCTCAGATGTCCTCTTTGGTAATGTTTTCTGCGTCAGTTTGAAGCACATCTTGTTTTGGATTAAAGAAGTATGCTTGACAAGATAAACCAAAAATGTGGTTTTATAGAATAATCCTTGCCCTGAATTTACCTTGTCTCTTAAATACTGTTGATATTTTTAAAAAAAGAAGATAAAAAAGAAAATAAGACTCAGTGAAATTAAAGTAGAAATATGAGCCCTGCCTTTTCTTTTTAATTCATTTATTTATTGCATTTATTTAATTTATTTAACAGCCATCAATAGTATCTAACATTTGTATCTATCAATGAAATTGGACAGTTGTACTTTTCAAATGTAAATGTTTACATGGATCGTGAAAAATTCTCAAGCTTGTGAATTTAATTGGCTTGCTGATTGTAATGATGCTATAATTTTACAAGGACTTGGATTTAGTTTAAAATCCTTCACACTTTACACCTCCATCAATATACTTGATAATTTTTTTTCTTATGTAGTTTATGTAAGCCTGTGAAAAGTCATCCTTAATCACCCTTACCATTATTATTACTCTTACAGGCATGAGCAGGTGTGGCTGTGTTTGAACAAATTTCATTTACAAACATATACAGCCCTCCAGCCTTGCCAGCTGACAAGTTTTCAACATTGAAACATATCATTATACCACAGAATCTATCAACATGGGATCTACTAATTTTATGCAAATATCAATATGTTAGGCTTATAAGAACTTATAAAACTAAGTGGCCTCATCAAATTCTGACCAAGCAGTGATTTTTCAGGACATTGAGTGCAGGACACAAAATTTTTATTTTATACCAAAGTGCATTTCATCTATTTGTGGTTATCTTACATTTTAGAAAGTCTCAGTAGTACATAAATTTATCCAAACATAAAAAATTAAAACTCAATAGTTATCATACATAGTTCATTTTAAAAGTAAGCATAAGCCCATGTATTTCATTACTGAGATAGTATAAATGTGTTTGGGGGTACATCTCTTTGTTGTAATTGATTTTTGACCTTCTTGATTTCATTCTGCAGACATGACAAGAGTTTGGAATGAGCTTGAGTCTTGGTGAGAGCTGTAGTTTTCTCATATGCCCTCTCACTGTTTCAGTTTTGTTAATATAGTCATTGATGAATGTATTAAGTAAACATTGTTTAGGACACAGAAATGTTGGCATCTTCCTCCTCCTCTTCTTTAAATGCAATGTGTCTTATCCACTTGGAACCAAAATGTGAGGGAAGTTGGTATAACAGCTTAAGAACTATTATTGTGCTGTGAGATTTCCTTTTTTTTTTTTTTGGTACCGGAGATTGAACTCATGACCATGCACTTGCTAGGCGAGGCGCTTAAGCCACTGAGCTATATCCTTTAAACATAGAAGAATGAAGCAAGAGAATACCTGTGGTCAGGTGGAACATGGGCACTTTGTTTTCGTGCACTCAAATAACTTCTATGCTCAATTGTGGCTATTGTTTCACATTCTCTGAAAACAAAATGCATTTCTAAATATTAATATATGAAATTGATATTTTGCCTTTCAATTATAATTAAAATATAGTAATACTTTAAAATTTCCACTCTTTAGGAAATAACCTTTTTCAGACATCTGTAAAACTTCACTGTCTACCATGAAAACAAATTGGAAAAGCTTATTTGTAAGGATCATGAGACCACTATGATTCAAGAATTAATGGTCAATTTGTTAAATTATAATGGTGGGAAGGTTTGGTAGAAATGATATATCAAAAATATATAAGGGTAGGAAAACTTTTTCTGTAAAATGCTAGTAGCAAATACTTCAGATGTTGCATGTCCTCTGGAGTCTGCTGCTTCTACTCAACTCTTCCACGGTAGGAGGGAAGTAACCACTGACGGTGCACAAATGGACAGGCATGGATGTGTTCTGACTAAACTGTTTGCAAATATAAGCGGCAGGCCATTTTGCCTATTGATGAGAGTTTTCAACATTGAAAAATTATATGAAAAAAATCTCACTATACAATCAGTTCTCCATGTTTATAGATGTTACATCTATGAATTCAACCACTCATAGTTTAAAAATATTAGAGGGGCCATGTGCAGGCTGACTGGGGGACAGCCAGATGCCAGCCCTGACCTGTGAGTCTGTGCCATTCATGGGCTGTGGGGAAGGAGAGCAAGAAGTTAACAAGAAGCTAAGATCTCCTGTGAGTGGGCGCCATGCGTGGGCTGACTGGGGGAAAGTCATGTGCCAGCCTCTTCTGGCACATGGACAGGGAAGACAAGAAGAGCCAACATGCCCCTTCTCTCCCCATAAGCAACCAGTTGATCCAGAGAAACACACGCTGTGATGACAGCTAATGAGGTAAAATACAACTTAATACTTGTAGTGTTTAGTGTTTCACTGACTTTGCAGGCCTAAAGCTGGTAGTCTGATCATTTATTCAGAGGATAACAGTACACAGTGTAGTATATATGGGGGATCTTCCTGTGAAAGTGGTAGCCATTGTTAGTTCTATATCATCTTGTTTCAAAATCCTGTATCATTCTTAGTCTTTTATTTACCTGCATTTTTTTCTGTTTTATCTTGTTTGATTTTGTTGTACCTGATGACATGGGCAGTTATTTCAACACTAACAAGCTATATTTGGGTAGCCATTTTGGATTTACTATTATCTTGTTTTGAAGTCCTTGTATTACATTCATTGTTTTGTTTTTATTGGTTCTATTCTGTTTCTATTTTATTTGATTTTACTATATCTGAAGATATGGGCAGCTATTTTGAAGACAACAAGAGATATTATGATAACCATTATTGATTCCTATTACTTTGTTTTGAAATCCTGTGCACTTACATTGTCTTATTTTAATTGGTTTTGTTCTGTTTTATTTTGCTTGGTTTTATTTTCTCTAAAATAAAATTGAACAAAAAATAAAAAATATTTGAGGAAAATACTATGTTCATAATAATCATATGCTGACATTTTCCTTGTCATTATTATTTAACAGTATACTAAACAATTATTTAAATAGCTTTCAAATTGGATTAAATATTGTAAATAATCTAGGGTTCATTTAACCTATATGGAAGGATGTGCTTTGATTATGTGCAAATACTACTCGATTTATAGATAGGATTTAGGCATGTGTAGATTGTTATCCTTAAAGGGACCCTGGGAAGATTATCTGGCAGATACTGAGGGATGACTGACAAATTCCTATGCAGAATGTAATTTTACTAAATAAAGACAACATGACAATAGAGAAAAAGATAAAAACTAAAATGTTAACAATTGTTATTATTGGTGAGATTATCTTTTCTAAAATGTGCATCTGTCAATGTTAAAAGTCCAAAGATGATTTTAAAGTAAAAATATTCAATATTGGAAACAAGTTCAAAACTAAACTTATAATAAATTACTTTGATGAATAAACAACATAGATATAATTTGCTATTTTACATAATACGAAACACAGTTTCTTTTATATAGTTATTATGCATGTCATCCTGTCAGTTTTGGTGGTTTTTGTGTTAATGATGGCTGTATTCTGCATGTTACCAGTGGAAATCTGTTTACTTTGAGTTATCTATTTTGGGTTCCACTTTGTCACAGGTTTTTTTTTTAATTTTATTTTAAAGAGAATAAAACAAAAGAAAAGAAAACAAAAAATAACAAAGCAAATCAGAACAGAACAATGTAAGCAATACAGGACTTCATAACCAGACAACAGGACATCAGCAGTGGCTACCATAATGTCTCTTGTTTTCTTCAAAATAGTTGATCATACCTTCACACATAATAATATCAAACATAACAAAATAGTATAAAACCATTCAAAAGAATGAAAGCATTACAGGAAATGAACAGTGACTACTATAATATCTCATTTTCCTCAAAAAAGTTGTTCATACCAGTACATATGATAAAATCAAATAAAACGTAACAGGATAAACCAATCAAAACAGAAGAACAAAGGCATGATAGTACTTCAAAACAAGATGATAGGAAATCAGTAATGGCTACCATAATGTCTAATTTTCTTCAGAATAGCTGTTCATACTATCACACATAATAAAATCAAACAAAAAAACAGAATAAAACTAAATAAATGAATGAAAGCATTATAAGACTTCATAACAATAAAATAAGAAACTATGGTTACCATAATATATACCATTGTATTCAACATAGCTGCTCCTACCATCTGACAGAGTAAAATCTAACAAAACAAGACAGAACAAAGGCAAACCTAACAAAATTGTGAAAGCAATATAAGACTTTAAGACAATAAGAAATTAAAAGTAGTTTTCACCTTTCTTTCCAAGGTGTTTCCTCCCCTATCACTCTTACAATAACTATGTTGCTTTTGGGTCCCACTAACTTCTTTGTCTCTTATGCTAGGGTCATACACATGAATTCAAATTGTCTCGCCCATGAACATGATCTTCAGTTGCATCCATCTACCTACAAGAGCCTCAAGATTATTCTGCTTTATAGCTGGGTAGCTTTCCCCTGCATGGAAATACCATATCTTTCTTATCCATTCTGCAGTTGGTGGACAAGTTATTCTTGCTTTTTTTTTCTCTCCTTTGATTATCAGTCTATGAATTTCCTTTCAAGTTAAATGTGTTTCTTGCATACAATATATTGATGGATCTTATTTTTTGATCCACTCTCCCTGTGTTTTCTTTTTTGCTGAATTGCAGCCATCCACATTAGTGGTTGCAACCAGCATATGTTGTTTGCCTCTGTTATGCTATCCTCCTGTTGTTGGCCCTCCACCTTTCCCTTTCATTTAGTTGCCTGTCTTGTTTGATGTTCCTCTGCTGCTGTTGTTCCTGGAAGCATGATCATTATTATCTCTCTCTAGAATATCCTTTAGCACTCTCTGTAGGGTTGGTTTGGTAGTCATGAATCCCTTCAGTTATTCTTTATCATGAAAATATCTTGCTTTTCCATCAATTTTCGAAAGATAATGTTGCAGACAGCCTTTAATATTCTGTTCTTGTGTTAAATTTCTGAGATCTTGATTATTATATGTCTGGGCGTAGATTTACTTTGGTTATGGCTAGTTGGAGTTCTATATGCTTCACTTATTTGCTTTCCAGATCCATTTCCCATGTTTGGGAATTTTTCTGCTTTTACTTCTGTAAATCACCTTTTAATTTCATATGTGTTGACCCCTGCTTCTTAACCAACACCTATCATTCTTAAATTATGCTTCTTTGTGTCATATTGCAGCCATTCAATTGTTTCTGGATTCATTGTAATTTTAAGAGATTTTTCCTTTCAAGGTCACTAGCTGAAAACCTATCTTCAAGGTTTGAAAGTCTATCTTCAGTCTCTTTCAAGTGGTTTTGAAAGCTTTCTTTTTTTAAAATTTTATTTTACAGAGAATAAAACAAAAGAGATCAGAATAAGGCAGATCAGAACAGAACAATGTAAGCAACACAGTCCTTCACAAGACAATTGGATATCAGCAGTAGCTACCATGTCTCTTTCTTTGAAATAGTTGAGCATAGATTCACACACAATATCAACTATAACAAAATAGAATAAAACCATTAAAGAGAATGAAAGTATTACAAGGCATTCTGAACCAAATAACAGATAATGAACAATGGCTACTATACTATTTCATTTTCCATAAAAAATTTGTTTATACTATCATACATATTAAAATCCAATAAGACACAACATAATAGAATCAATGGTAATAGAAGAACAAAAACATGGTAGGACTTCAAAGCAAGATGATATTAAATCAGCAATGGCTGTCATATTGTCTCATTTTCTTCAAAGTAGCTGTTCATACCATCACATATAATAAGGTCAACCCAAACAGAATAAAACCATTCCAACCAATGAATGAAACATTATAAGACTTCAAAGCAATATAATAGGGAACCATGATTATCATAAAATCTTATGTACTCTTACCATTTCTTATACTAGGGAGACTATACAGTATTTATACATGTGAGTTTGATTTATTTCACTTATGAGTATGGCTTCAAGTTGTATCTGTTTATTTATAAATATCTCAATGTGATCATTCTTTATAGCTGAGTAGTACTCTATTGTATAAAAGCACCACAGTCTTTTTAGCCATTCCTTAGTTGATCATACTTAGGTTGTTTCCAAGATCTGGCTATTACAAATTGTGCTGCTATAAACATGGGTGCGCATATATCACTGTGGTAAAATGTTTTTAGTTCTTCTGGGAATATGTCTAATAGTGGAACAGCTGGGTCAAATGGGATCTCCAATCCCAGCTCTTTGAGGAATCTCCAGATTGACCTCCACAGTGGTTGCACCAGTCTACACTCCCACCAACAGTGCAGAAGAGTTCCTTTTTCCCCACAGCCTCTCCAGCATTTGTTGTTGATAGTTTTCTTCATCTTGGCCATTCTTTCTGGAGTGAGATGGAAACTCAATGTGGTTTTAATTTGCATTTCTCTAATGACTAATGATGATGAACATTTTTTCATGTATTTATTTGCCATTCTTATTTCTTCATCTGAGAACTGTGTGTTCATCTTGGATGCCCATTGTTGGATTGGGTCTTTGAATTTCGGTGGTATGATTTTTTAATTCTTTATAAGTTCTAGACAGAAATTCTTTGTCTGAGGGACAGCTCACTAAGATTTTTTTTCCCAGTTTGTGGGTTTTCTTTTCACTCTGCTGGAGATTTCTTTGGACATGCAGAAACTCTTTAATAAGACGTGATCCCAGTTATTGATTCTGGGTAGTATTTCCCATGCAGTTTGGTTTTTGTTCATGAATTCTCTACCTATCCCTATGTCTTCAAGATTTTTACCTACTTTGTCTTGCAACAGATTTAGTGTTTCTGTTTTAATATTTAGACCTTTGATCCATTTAGATTTTAGTTTAGTACCTGGTGATAGGCATGGGTCTAGTTTTAGTTTTTGGCATATGGATAGCCAGTTTTTCCAGCATCATTTGTTAGACTACCATTCTTCCAGTGAACATGTTTGGACCCTTTATCAAAGATAAGGTGGTTGAGTGTGTTTGTAGTTGTGGTGGTATCTTCTAGTCTATTCCATTGATCTTCAGACCTGTTTTTATTCCAGTACCATGTTGATTTTATTACAGTAGCTTTGTAGTATAACTTCAAGTCAGGGATTGTGATACCTCCTGCCTTGGCTTTGCTGTTTAGAATTGCCTTTGCTATTCTAGGTCTCTTCTGGTTCCAGATGAATTTTAGAAGTGATTTCTCTAGGTCTATGAGGTATGTTAGTGGTATTTTCATTGGGATTGCATTGAATGTGCATAACAATTTTGGGAGAATGGCTTTTTTCAAAATATTTATTCTTCCTATCCATGAACAAGGGATGTCTTTCCATTTTCTGATGACCTCTTCAATTTCTTTTTTCAGGGTATTATAATTTTCCCTGTATAGCTCTTTTACTTCTTTCATTAGATTAATTCTTAAGTATTTCATTTTTTTTTTTGGATGCTAGTGTGAAGGGTGTGACTTCCCTTATTTCTTTCTCAGTGATTTTGTTGTTAGTGTTCGGAATGCTATTGATTTTTTAGTGTTAACTTTGTATCCAGCTATGTTATTGAATTTATTTATTATATCTATGAGTCTTTCAATGGAGTTTTGGGGAGCTTTTATGTAGAGTACCATGTCGTCTGCAAATAATGATAGTTTAAGTTTCTCTTTCCCTATCTTTACTCCTTTTATTTCTCTCTCTTGTCTAATTGCTCTGGCTAGTATTTCCAGTACTATGTTGAATAAGAGTGGGGATAAGGGACATCCCTGTCTTAGCCATTTAATATGATGCTGGCTGTTGGTTTGTCATAGATGGCCTTTATCATATTGAGGTAAAGACCATCTTTCCAATTCTCTGTAAGGTTCTTATCATGAATGGGTGTTGGATCTTATCACAAGCTTTTTCTGCATCTATAGAAATGATCGTGTGATTGTTACTTTTGGTTCTATTGATACGATGGATTACATTTATTGATTTACGTATGTTAAACTGTCTCTGCCTGCCTGGGATGAATCCCACTTGGTCATGTTCTATAATCTTCTTGATGATTTGCTGCATCTTGTTTGCCAATATTTTATTGAGAATTTTTGCATCTATGTTCATTAGGGAGATTGGCCTGTAGTTCTCTTTTTTAGGTGGGTCTTTCTTAGATTTTGGTACTAGAGAGATATTTGCTTCCAGGAGTGACTTAGAGAGAATTGCTTCCCTTTTTATTTCATTGATGAGTTTGAGGAGTGTTGACATTAAGTCTTCTTTGTATTTCTTGTAGAATTCTGCAGTGAATCCATCTGGGCCTGGGCTCTTCTTTATTGGTAGGAACTTAATTAGATTTTCAGCTTCATTAATGGAAATTGGGTTATTCAGCAGTTTTACATCTTCCTGATCCAGCTGTAGTTGTTCATGTGTTTCTAGGAATCTGTCCATTTCTTCTGTGTTAATCGAATCTATGAGAGCAGAAGTTTTCGAAATAGTTGTTGATGATCTTCTGTATCTCCACAGAGTCAGTAGTGATTTCACCTTTTTCATTCCATATTGCATGAATTTGAGTCTTTTCTTTCCTTTTTAAATTAGGTTGGCTAGGAGCTTATCAACTTTATTTGTTCTTTCAAAGAACTAACTCTTTGATTCACTGATTCTTTGTATTGTTTTCTCAGTCTCTATTGCATTAATTTCTGCTCTGATCCTTATAATTTCCTCCCTTCTTTTGGCTTTGAGCTTGGCTTGCTCTTCTTTTTCTAGATATTTCAAGTGTAATATCATGTTTTTTATTTGTGTTCATTCTGTTTTCTTAATGTGAGAACTCAATGCAATAAATTTTCCTCTGAGGACAGCTTTCATTGCATCCCACAGATTCTGGTAAGTTGTATTTATCTGCTCAAGAGTATATTATTCAATTTCCATGTGTTTGTGGGCTTTTTGCATTTTCTTTTATCATTAATTCCTAGTTTCATGGCACTATGATTGGATAACATGCATGGGATAATTTCAATTCTTTTGCATTTACTTAAATATGTTCTGTGGGCTAGTATATGGTCTATTTTAGATAATGTCACATGAACTGCTGAGAAGAATGTATATTCTGTTGTTGTTGGATGGAACACTCTGTATAGATCTATCAAGTCTATTTGTTCTCAGGTGTGATTCAGTTCTGTTATTTCTTTGCTGATTTTCTGTCTAGTTGATCTGTCCCTTTGTGTCAATGGCATGTTATGTTCTCCTGTTATAATTGTGTTATTGCTTATTTGATTTTTCATGTCTGTTAATACTTGCTTTGTATAGCTGGGTGCTCTGGAATTTTGTGCATATATATTTAAGATTGTTATCTCTTCCTCTTGAAGTTTTCCCCTAAACTAGTATGCAGTGACCTTCTTCATCTCTTCGGACCATTCTTGGTTTGAAGTTCACATTGTCTGCAAACAGAATAGCTACCCCCACTTTTTTTGAGTTCCTGTTGCATGAAGTATTGTTTTCCATCCTTTGACTTTCAGTCTATGAATTTCCTTTTGGGTTAGATGGGTTTGTTGTAGCCAGCATATGGTTGGATGTTGTTTCTTGATCCATTCTGCCAGTCTGTTTCTTTTAATTGGTGAATTGAGGGCACTTACATTAATGAATATACTATTATATATTCATTTATTGTTGAAATGTTATCTTTCTGTTGTTGTATCTTAACTTTCCATTCTGTTTTATTGTCTGTCTTGCTTAGTGGTTTTTTTCTATGTGTATCTAGAGTGTCTTTCAGTATTCTTTGCAGGGTTGGTTTGGTGATCATGAAGTTCTTCAGCTGTTCTTTGTCATGGAAGTATCTTATTTATCCATCCATTTTGAAGAACAGTTTTACAGCGTACATCAGTCTGGGTTGGAAGTTGTTTTTCTTTAGGATCTGAAATATTTCACTCCATGTTCTTCTTGACTTCATTGTTTGTGTTGAGAAGTCTGCTGTGATTCTGATAGGTTTTCCTTTATAGGTGATCTGTCTTTTCTCTCTAACAGCTTTTAATATTCTGTTCTTCTGTTGGATTTCTGGAATGGTGATTATTATATGTTTGGGTATAGTTTTATTTTGGTAATGGCTGTTTGGACTTTTACATGCTATAGTAATCTATATGTCAGTTTCTATTCTCATGTTTGGGAAATTTTCAGCTATTCTGTAAATAGTCTCTTGATATCATTTGTGTTGTCCCCTTCTTTTTCATTTATCCCTATTAATCTTATGTTGTTTTTCTTTGAATCATCTTGCAACTGTTGAATGTTTATTTCCTGATTCTTTGTTATTTTTAAAAGATCTTTCCATTCCTGTTCACTGGCTGCAATCTTATCTTTGAGGTCTGAAATTCTATCTTCATTTTTGTGGAGGCAGTTTTGGCAACTTTCAATAGAATGTTTGATTTCCTGTATATCTTTTTGAATCTGCTTCATGTATTCTGTTTGTTTCTTATACTGTTCATTCAGGGATTCTTTTTGCTTTGTTCCTCTAATTTTTTAGCTGTGCCTTCTTTAGATGCATTCACTATTTCTTTCACTACTTTTATCATTTCTTCTTTTACCTCGGAGATTATTTCTGATTTGAGTTCCTTCATAGCTTCCTGTACTTGCTTCTTTATTTCAGTCGATATCATTTCAGGTGTATGACTAGCATTTTCTTCTATGTATGTGGCTCCCAGGCTTTCTTGGAATGGGCTGGAGGTTTGAGATTGCATTTTTGTCTTTTGTTTTGTCATTTTCCTATATTTTCATGTTTTGAGTGATGTTCTACAACTTTCTGTGGGCGTTTTACAAATCACCTCCTGTACTCTCGGCTCCTGGGAGTCACGGGCCTTGGCTCCCCTTGCAGTACAGGACTGGTTCCCCTGATTAAATGAAGGTCACTGGGCATGGTGCACTCAAGCCTGCAAAACCTCTCAAGGCTAGTCCCACATCCTAGGGTGGGCAGGTGCCCAAGCACCTGGAGTGATGTCCCAAACTCTCCCTGGGCCAGTGCCAGGAAACTGGAACTCACCTTGTGGTGCAGGCCTAGCTCCTCTCTCTGTGCAGGCATAACTCCCCTCTTGGCGCAGACATGGTCCCCTGGTTGAATAAGGGTCACTGGGCGTGGTCCTTTCAAGCCTTCGAAACCTCACCAGGCTAGTCCAGTGTCCTAGGGGCCTGGGTGGGAACCCAAGCACTGGGCAGTGATGTCCCAAACTCTCCTTGGGCTAGCACCGGGAAGATGGAACTCACCCCACAGTGTGGGCCTGCTCCTCTCAGCAGAGCGGGCTTAACACCCCTCTCAGCACTGGCATTTTTCCAGCTTTCAATTGACTTTTTCATTTCCTGTATCTCTCTTTGAATCTGTGCCATGCATTGTAATTTCTGTATTCATTCAAAGTTTCCATCATTTTCCTTTGCTCCATTTTTTTTTAAAATCTATGTCTGCTTTAGACATGCTGGACAATTCTTTTGGTATGCTTGTGATTTCTTCTTTTACCTGAGACATTATTTCTAATTTGACTGCTTTTACAATCTTGTGATGTTGTTTCTTTACTTCAGCAGCTACCCTCTTAGAGATCTCAGGTGTATGACTTCTATTTTATTCCATGACTGTATCTCCCAGAATTGTTCTGTGTGGGCTAGAGGTCCAAGATTGCCTTTTGCTCCCTTGTCTTGACATTCTCCTGGGTTCCTCCCAACAAGCTGGTTGTGGAGCCCCAGGTGCTTCCAACATTGGCTGCTCCTCTACATTATAGGGGAATGGGACAGGCATCTGGGTTTCACTGACCCCAGATTTTCAGGGAGGTAGCAGGGTGTGGAGCAGGCTTCTCCAGACCTGCAGCTATACTGGGGCTTCCCTGATGATCAGGACTGCATGGAGGTGGGGATGCTTCTGTCAGTCTGTATGTCTACACTGGCACGTCCATAATAGTGTCAGGCACCCAAGGGTGTGTTTGTCTGATTTCACTGGTGGGTGCTGACCACCTTCTGTCTGTCCCACTCAGTGAGCCTCCTCTCCCACTGTTTGGCTTCCCAGTGGCTGTTGGAGTGCACACAGGTTCAGGGTGGGCCTTCTGCCTCCTAGCTGGTTGCCTGCAGGAGTCTATGATGATGGTTGCTAGAGTGTGTGCAGAGGGGTAGGGCCGGGGCCCTCACCAGGATTGTTAGAGTATGCGCAGTATACTCTAACAGTAGACTGAGCTGGTTACCAGTGGGGAACCTCAGCTATGGCTGTTGGAATGTGCACAGGGGTGGGGCTCAGTCCAAGCAGCTTCCACTGGACTGCTCCCAGCTAGGAGCTACTGTAGGGAGCCAGCTGCAGTTCTGCTTCTGGGCTTATCTGGCCTGACTTCAAAATGGCTCCCAGCCAATGGCTCTCTCATGTGGGAGAACTGAACCCTCTGACTTATCACCAGCCAGTGTAGTCCTCTGTGTCTGCTGTTCCCCTCCACTGCTGTGTCTCTTTGCAGGGGCTTCTGGGCTTGCCAGCCACCACAGTCACCATGACTCAGAGTCCCCGGGTTCCAACAGCTCCTCTCACACAATGGGTCTGGCTCCGGGTGAAGGCGCCACCAGCTACCGCCTTCTTCTTCATTTAGGTTTTTCTTTTTACTGTCTTTGTGGGCTTCAGTTTAGGTTCTTTCAGTTCACTTTAGGTTCTTCCTGGTTCCAGGGAACCCATTTTCTTTCTTCTGGTCTTCCTCATGATGCTGTATTTCAGCATCTGGACTGTTTCTCTCAGAGAAGCTGTTTACTCTGCTGCTTCCTCTCCACCATCTTCGTGGATGTCCTGTCACAAGTTGTTTTAACACATAGGCTTTTTTATTATTTAGGAATGGAAAGTCCATACATTGGTACATGAATGCTATGGAATACATAGCTATAGTCACAGACCCCAAGAGAAGGAGGCATCCCTTGATACAGGATGATGATTGGGAATGTACCAGGGATGGTCAGGAGGTGGGGTGTGGACTTCATAAGGGGAAGATATATGAACACAAGACTTTATTGTGTTTATAAGAAGCAACAAGTAAAGTGGGGTAAGCAGGTTTTAATACTGATTAGTTTGAATAATTTCTGGAACATAGAAGTTATTCTTAGTCATCTAGAATTTTGTCCCAGGATGATTCTGAGAAGTGTGCAGTAGCCCAGAATATGAGAACCTAATAAAGGAAATGATCAAATTATGAATTGATTGTTTTGCCTATGAAAAGCACACTTGCAGCCCAGTCCTTTGCTGCCTTTAAATTATCTAATACTGGGAAGTGCAATTAGAAGGGCCCTAACTATGTTAGCATTTTGTTGCTAACAAAATACCTGAGAAAAAAACAACTTAAAGGAGAAAGATTTATTTTGGCTCACAGTTTCAGAGATGTCAGCTCTTGATTTGCTAGACCTGTAATGGTGGTTGGGAGGGATTAAAGCCACTTGTTCATGGTCAACTGGGACAGAAAGAGAGTGAAAACTGCTGCTTGCTGGTTTCTTCCCTCTATTTTTAATTTACTTGGACCTCCAGACTATTGAGTGGTGCTGCTCACATTCAAGACAAGTCTCCTTGCTGTCTGTCATGTTGATTGTCTTTGGAAACACCTTCACAGACATATCTAAAAATACAATTTACTAGTGTCCTAGGTGTTTCTCAGTCCGATCAAGTTTAATTGACAGCTTCAGAAAATAAAAAGCATGATAAATATAGCAGTATAGTAGCAGTTTGGATAAGCATATTGATTATGAACAACTTTTTAAGTTGAACCATTTGAAGAGAAAATCATCAGTTTTCTACATCTTAAAGTTAATATTATTTTTAGTTGACAAGTATTGTGTCTATAGGGACAATGTCATGTTTTGATATAATATCAAATGATTAAATCAATCTAATGTGTTAATCACCTCACATATCATTTATTTGTGGTGAGACATTTGAAATTTATTCTCAGCAATTTGGACATACTCACTACATTATTATTAACTATAGTCATGCTATACAATAAATCTCAAAAACATTACTTTGATCTGACTTAAAATTTGCACCCTTTTATCAACATTTCTCCTGCCCTCATCTTCTGGTAACTACCTATACTTTTTATTTCAATAAACTAAATAAAATACATTACAAACCAAATTTTTGATTTTGTATTTAGTCTGGTCTAGAATTCATTCATATTATGCTAGCAACATTGCAAGAGCTAAGATATTCAGTTTCTGTAATAATATAGCTAGGGTAATAGGTGTTCTGAATACTCAAAAATCATGAATCTTGAAATTGACATCTCTGTTGTAACCAGTGTAATATGTCTCACTATGCTGGCACAAGTTTGAAATTTATATATTGAATCTATAAATTTCTGGGTTGTGTAATGGGTTCCCTGTAGTAATCAAATCAAGTAATTCTTGAAAGATTACCTGAAAATGGAGCACCACTATTAACTTTGACCATTTCATCCCTTTAATAGTATTGCCTACTAGAGGTCCTCATAAATATATCTGATTAGTGTTTTAACACACTAATATATTTTTACTTGCCAAGAAGTAAATGGGGGGGGATAGAGGGAGGGAAGAAGAGAGAGAGAGACTACTTGTTTCTCCCACTGCATTGTCAATCTTTTCAGCTACTCTGACAAGAGCCCTGGGGGAATCTTTGTAGCTTTTATCTCTCTGACCCTCCACATGCGAATCCGTCTTCTAGTCATATGACATAACATTACTAGAAACTTTGGAACTTGTCTTAGTCTTTTCTCCTTGCTGAGACAAAATATCCAACACTCAATTTAAAGAGTGGAAAGTTTATTTGGCTCACAGTTTGTAGAGGTTGTAGTTCATAATCAGCTGGCTCCAAGGCAGGGTGGTTTCCCAGAGAAGAACAATCCATGGTGGGAAGAAGAGAGAAAAAGCAAAAATGAGTTACCACAGCACTTTCTGTCCCTTATGTCTTATTCATATTATTTAGGGAAGCCAGTTCTTTTTGTCCCTATGTCTTATTCATATTACTTAGGGAAGCACTCAAACCCTTGATTTTAGTACCCTTGAACCTAGCATTAAATCATGAGTAAATATCAACATCAAACATTCTAGATCCAGCCATCTCCGAAAAATCTCCATTAATGATTGTATGATGTTTTGAGTGGACATCTAAACATATGACATAACATTCTGTCCCTGAGCTCCTAAAGACTCATGTATGATTCTTTATGCAAAAGGCAATTAGTCCATCTCTAAGAGTTGCCAAAGTTCTAATAGTTTCAACATTGTCAAAAAGTTCAAGTCCAAATTTTCCTTTGAGATTTAAAGCAAACTCTTAGCTGTGAGACTGTACAAATGAAAATAAAGTTAACTTTCAATATTCAATGGCACAAGATAGACATTTGCATTACAAAATTTATAAATGGGAATACAAAAGAATACAAACAAAGGCTAAAATCCAGCAGGGAAAATATTGTACACCACAGTTCTACTTCCAGCATCCTTGGAAATCTAGGGCAAGATGTGAGCCCAAAGAGCTTGGATGGCTCCATTCTTAGGGCACTGCCAGTGTTTGTAGCTCCCATTGCTTCTCTCTTGGGCCAGCTCTGCTCCCTCTTTGCAGTTTTCCTCAGACCCTCAGATGATCTATGTTTCTGGCTTCTCTAAATTTCTGGGGTCTCTACTGCATCTTTGGCTTCAAATTCATAGCTTTACATATGGCTCCCTCATGGATATACTGCTTCATCTCTGTGGCCTTCTTCTGAAATCTAGGTAGAAGGCTTCCTGACCCTCCAAATCTTCCATACTGCTTGCACCTAAAAACAGTGCCACATGGCTTATGTCAGGCTCTGCCTCCAGCTGGAGCAGTAGCCAGACTTCCTTCTCTCTTGGCTGTAGGGGTGCAGTACCTATGAAATAAACCCCAAGTAACAACTTCACTAGGTTGCTGCCATTGTGGACAGAGTGCTCTGAAACTGTGTTCTTAAAGCAAAGTCTTTCACTTTTGCAGTTTTGAGGATGCAGAGGGTAGAGTTCTGCTGCTCCTTGTGATGTCTTTAGGCCACCTTTTTTTTTTTTTGTTTTTTCTCCTATTCCTTCTCAGCGGTGACTATCTCTCTGTTCTATTTTTGCATTTCATAGCTTTACTGGCACTTCCTTTCTGGCCAAAATCAAATATTTTAAATCATTCTACTGGCCACTTTACTCTTGATTCTCAATATAGAATAGCTAATTGCTTCCAACAGTAGCCATGCCACTGCCACATTAGGATGCCTTGAAATTTATTCTGCAAGATAAGTTAGTATGCCACTCTTAATTTCTGTCACAGGCAAAGTTTCTTTTCTTTTTTTTAGAATTTATTTAAAGAGAAACAAAAGCATGTAAATGGTAGAGGTAATACAGAATTCAAAAAAAAGATAAACAACAAGAAATGTCTAGTTAACAAATTACATATTGTCCTCTTAGAAACAGTTGTTCAAGTTTCAAAATTAAAGCATACAAAGGAGATAGTCAAACAGTGAGAGTCTAAACAGCTACGCATGCATGAATCTCTGCATGTATTTCTATACTTTCTGTATTAGAGGGAAAAACAAAACTTAGCAAGACAAAACAAAATAATTCCTATAAACACATGGAACCAAAAAGTTGTATAAAACCACAGTACAAGGTGATATACAATGATAACTGTGTTATTTCTTATTATCTTCAATAGAATGACTATATCATCAGGCATAATTAAATGTAGCAGTATAATTGAGTATAGCAGTACATAACAGTATTAGTAAAAATAAAACATTGTAGAGAGTATAAAAATTCAAAGGCAGGTAATAATCAAACCATAGTGGATATTCTAGTGAATCTTGTCATCTTCAGTGCAGTTGCCTATACTCTCAGACCCCATACTACCAATCATAACAGCTTTGAATAAAATCTATCAATATAAAACAGTGATCCAACAAACCAGATTCGATTATGATCAGTCATGGTAAAACAGTGTGGGTTTTACAGAGCTTTAGATTAAGTTAATAGGAAATTAAGGATGATTACCATACTATATCCTGTTAGTTTTGGGATAACTGACTGTACCCTCAAATCTAGTACAGGTAGAATGACTGGAACAGAATATAATACATGTAGGCAGAGCTGTGTGAGTAATGTGGGTTTTAAATCCTGGTACACTATTAACAATATAGTGTATCAAGACCATCTATGTTAGTGATTCTAACCACCCTTCTCTGCCTCATTTCTGCTATGCTATTTTTCTGGTTTTGTTTGTCTACTTTTCTCCTTCATTCTACTGCCTGCCCACTCATTGAGGCCTTTCTGCCACTGTTCCTAAGATCCTGGTATTTTTTTTCTCTCTCTAGAATGTCCTTCAGTACTCTCTGTAGGTTTGGATTGGTGGTCACAAACTCACCCAGGTCCTCTTTGTCATGGAAGCATCTTGTTTCTCCATTAATTTCTAGTGAGAGTTTTGCAGGGTCCATCAATCTGGGCTGGAGGTTATTTTCTTTCATGGCTTGGAATACTTCTCTCCAAGCTCTTCTTGATCTGATGGTCTGTGTTGAGAAGTCAGCCGTGATTCTGACGGGCTTACCTTTATAGGTAATCTGTTTCTTTTCTCTGACAGCTTTTAATATTCTGTTTTTATATTGAATTTCTGGTATCTTGATTATTATATGTCTGGGTGTAGATCTGTTTTGGTTGTAGGTGGCTGGGGTTCTGTATGCCTCACATAACCGAATGTCATTTTTTTTTCCCATGCTTGGGAAGTTTTCCTTAATTATTTCTGTGAATAGCCTTTGTAATTCACCTGTTTGTAATCCTGCTTCTTCATTCACATTTCTTATACTTAAATTATAGATTCTCTTGTCGTCTTCTAGCCTTTGTATTGTTACTGCCTGTTTCCTTGTTATTTTTAAGAGACCTTTCCTTTCATGATCACACACTGCAAACATGTCTTCATGTTTTGATAGTCTATCCTTAGTTTCTTTTAAGGCATTTTGCCAGCTTTCAATGGAGTTTTTAATTTCCTGGTAGTCTATTTGAATCTGCTTCATGTATTCTATATTTTCTTTATATTCTTTATCGAATGTTTCTCTCCTTTTTTTGTGTTCCTCCCTTCTTCTGTCTGTATCATCCTGAGAGATGCTTGCTGAGAGCATTTCTTTTATTACTCTACTCATATTCTGCTTTACCTGATTTAATATTTCAGTTTTGAACTCATCTACAAGGTCCCAAAGATATCTCTTAATGTCCATTGAAGCCATGTCTGATGTTGTGTGTTTACCGCCCTCAGTGTCCCTTGATTTTCACCCTCCTCAATCAGTGCTCTCAGGGTTCTGGGCTGAGAGCCTCCTCCTGCCTCCTGTCATGGCCCTGGCTTCCTCCACACAGGTTACAGTGCAGGTCCCAGCCCCCTTCCCTTTTGGCCACGTTTCCTCCTCCAAAACACATTGGCAAGGGAACTCTGACCTCTCCTACCTGCTCTTGTCACTGAGGTGTAAGCAGCAGGTGTGTATGCCTGCCTCTCTCCACCAGGCCAGCTAAACTTCAGGTGCCTTCACCCGATTAGTGCTTGCTAGGCACAGGGAATTGATTTGGGATGACTCATTGGGTCCTGGCCAGGGGAATGGCCCAGTCCAAGCAAATTCAACAAATCTGTTCTGGGGAGGGAGCAACCAACTG
The DNA here is from genome assembly GCA_004027455.1 of Hydrochoerus hydrochaeris. Classification (NCBI taxonomy): domain Eukaryota; kingdom Metazoa; phylum Chordata; class Mammalia; order Rodentia; family Hydrochaeridae; genus Hydrochoerus; species Hydrochoerus hydrochaeris. Next base: position 110,761 of record PVLA01006539.1, read on the forward strand.
AAGTCACTGTCGCTCCCAGTTCAGGCTCCTCCTGCCTGATTCCAACATGTAGCCCATTTGGTCACACCATTCCCATGTGTGGGGGGTCTCATTCCCAGCACTGACTGTGGATCAATGAAGGTGTCTTCACCAGCTCTGCTATCCATTGGGCTCACTAACCCCCGACTTCAGTGCTGCTGTGCTTCCTGCGAGTGGTGGCAGGAATGAGTTTGGGTGGCTCTGCCTGCCAGCATGGATTCAAGCTGGTGCAAACTTGGCAGGTCACTGCAAAAATGCTGTGTCCCATAATTTTTAGCTGTTTCAGTTGTAGTCCTGAAGTATTTGACAAGCTTTTTTATGTTTTAATTTCTTCCTGTGTCAAGAGGATCCATCTCCCTTTATCTGGGTCTCTCCAGGGTGTTTTATTCTGGCATATGAATTGTTTCTCCCAGGAGGCTTTGTATTTTGTCTTCTCCCCAAAGTTTCTTGACGTGAGCCAAATGCAAACAAACTTTCTTCCAAGTTGTAATACACATTATCTTGAATCTGACAACCAATACAGTCTTATTCCCAGCCTTTCTGAGCCTGGTCTTTAGAGACAGGCTTTCTATCACCTTTCTGGTCTTCTGATCCCTGACAAGAATCTCCCATCAAATATGCTTAAGGGGTTACAGCTCTAACTTTTCAGCTGGCATCTCCAGACCTTTCCAAGCTCATCCCACAAACCAGGCCCAAAGGTTCCTGAGCTACATGGTCAGATATAGTCACAGCAATGATCCCACTTCTCTGGTACCCAATTCTCTTTGTTATTTTTCTGTCATTGCTGAGACAAAACACCTAAATGAAAGGATAAAAAGTTTATTTAGTTCACAGCTTATAGAGGTTTCAGTCCATAATCAGCTGGCTCCAAGGCAGGGTGGTTTCACAGGGGAGATCTGTTCATGGCAGGCAGAAGCTAGAAAAAGCAAAAAGAGTGGCTGCAGCTCTTTCTATCCCTTATATCTTAACAAAATCACTTAGTGCAAGTAACACTCACACTCAATTCTAGTCCTGGTGCCACTGCATAATAAATCAATCTCAACATCACACACTATAGTTCCAGCTACTTCTGAAAAAGCTCCACCTATTGTTACAGGCAACTGAGTTAGATAGAAATATTATAGGCAGTCAGACAGAGCTAGGTCCTGGAAGGAACCAATGCAGGAGGCCAGATACTTTGCAACTGTGAGCAAGACAGCCACTTCCTGTTGTGAGCCAGGCCTCAAGACAAAAGATCAAACAAATGCACCCAAATCTTAAGGATTGATATTCTAATTAGTTCTCTATCACCCTGAGGAAGCCAGGAGTCACTATCCCAACCCACTATGAGAAGTCACTGCTCTGTTGAAATGCCCTCTTGCTACATGGCTTGCTTCCCTAATTTGCCCCAATTTAATCAATTTTATCTGAGCAATTAATCTTATTGGTTGATCATAGTTCTGTCTTACCTTATGCTCACCTGCCTTGAGATTGTCCATGTTTTTCCCACCCTAGATCTGCCTCACTTTGTGGTTTTACTCTATAAAAGTCCCTAGAAAAAACAGAGTCTTTGGCAACCCAATTGGGACCACTTCTGTTTCTCAGACAGAGCTTTCTTTCTCTCAATAAATATATTCTGCTCTTAGTCTCCATTGTTCCTAAAATTCATTCTTCAATTTTAGAGAACATGAACTCATACTAGACATATAGTGGGCTAGAAGTTTTGTTCCCCTATATCACTATGACTGCATAAGACTTTAGGGAGACCTATAGACACAAGCAATAATAGACCTCACACCTACTTCTCCATCTTTACTATCTCTACTAATATTCACATCATTTGAAGCCTCTCTAGTCTGTGGGAGCTTTTATTTAAGTATATCACTGATCTATTTCTTATGTTCTACTTTCTAACCCAAATGTTTCTCAATCAGAGATTTTCTTGATCTACTGGATCCAGATGTGGTACTTTCCTGCTGTCAAGATCTACAACGTTTGGATTTTATTTTCCCTGTTTTTTTTTTCCCCTGCTCGATGTAGTATAATGTTATGGAGAATATTTGAAAATATTCAGGAAAAACTGGATAGAGATCAATATTAAATTGTGGCCCTGGTTCTATCTAAATTAAGACAGCCACAGAGAGGGATGCTAAATAATATATGTACATTGAATGCATGTTTCTTTAATTTGTTTTGGGAGAAATTGTTCCTTTTACTAAAAGACTGATGGAATTTCTGTGAGGAAGGACTGGGAATTTCACTGGGCAATTTATTCTGGAATTAGCCTTAGGGAAGGCTATCAGCTGATTTCCTTATTAGCCAGTTTCATCCCAGGGAACCTTCCATAACAAGTTCAAGGAGTAAGGCTCTTAGTCCTTGTTTGATAGAAAGTGGGTCAGGTCCATAGACTCTTCTGCAAGTGCCCAGGCATACTCTCCATCCTGCTCCTGTTCCCAATCAGAATCAAGGATGCACAGTCACTCAGTATGTGCAATGTCACACTAATACCCTGGAAAAATGAAATTTTTACCTTCATGCTGCATGCTGAAAGCAATACCATATGGTAATTCTAGAAAGTGAAAGGAATAAGAAGTCCGTTGCCTGGTTTATCTTAGTACAAAATTGCAAAGCTCTAATTTATATTTATATACATAGTTTGAATATATATATATTATGTTTAATCTTTATATAAATTCACAACTGATTTATAACAATCCATAAATTTTTTTTTCTTTTTTGGTACTGGGGATCAAACTCATGACCTAGTGCTTGCCAGGCAGGTGCTTATGCTGCTGAGCTAAATCCCCAGTTCAATTTACACAATATTGAAAAAAATTTACACAATATTAATGCATAAATAATGCTTAAGTTTGAAGATTTATTTCTTGGATTAAGTTCCAGTTCTACTGGGATATTTATCCTTGATCAATTCCTTACCTTCTGTGTGTTAGTTTTCTAATCTATAAAATAGGGTATAGTGAGAATTAAATGCATTATTACAAACAAAATTCTTGAATGTTACAGTTGAACAATGTGGTATTAATAAATGTTTAAATGGAACTTTAAGAAAGAGGAGAGAAAAAAGAAGGAAAAAACTAAAGATATTATCTTTATAAAAGATCTGTAGAGATATTGCAAAGCAGAAGTCATGTTTTATATATGTGTATTTCCCTCACAAGATATAACTGAAAGTAAACAGTCTGCCCTAAGTGTTCACAGATACTCAAACCTGTGACTGTATAGGTTTCATCTAACCCACAAATATTGCCCATACTCCTATATATTTTAAATCATCTCTAGGTTGTTTCCAATGTTAAATAAATAGTTCTTATAGTATATTGTTTAAAGATAATGATTAAAAACATCTGTGTGTTCAGTGCAGACATAAACATTATAGGCCTACTTGTGTAGTCATAAATAAGACACCAGGCATTAGTGCCCACTGGTTCCTGGAGACAGACCAGACTCTGTAAAATGAGGGGATTCCAGAGCACAGTGTGTCTACATGCCTCTTCGTTTGACTGCATACAGCATAATGCTTGGTACACAGAAAATTCAAGTTTTGCTTCCTTGAACTGCTTAGAACTTTTAAAAAAATATTTTTAATTTTCATCCCAGGGTTTGTTTAATTTTCAGATGTGGAACCCATGGATATTGAGGACAGAATGTCCTCAGTAATTGTTTAAATATATGAGTGAATAAGTGAATGAACACAAAGGACTACCAAATTATAGTCAGCTACAGTTGACTGATGCTTGTTTACATTGGTAAGACTTTGCAGTGGATTCATTAGTTGCTTTTGGTGTTGTGAAACCTTAACTACAGATGTAAAAATGTGCCCCTCTAAACTCTAGGGCACATAAGGAATTTGACAGTCATGATGAGGAATCTAAAGAGGGAAACACTGTTCCTGTCACAGTAATACATATGGTTCTTCTACTTTTCTGTGCTTGTTTAACTGAAATCAGTATCAAGTCCCACAGTCTCATACACCCACCCTCCCTTAGTCTCCGTAGAGCTAGTAGCTTTATCCACTTTGAGACTTCCTGAGAAATTGTGAGTCAGGATCCTGGTACAGATGCCAGGTTTGAATCTGCAGTGGCCATAGTGATCCCACATGAAGTGAATCTGATAAACTTTATTTAATATGCTATCCCTTAAAAATATTTACATTTTAGAGAGTTAATAAGTGTTAGAGAATTTCTGTTATTTTATTTATGTCTTCATTCAACAATCATGTGAAAGTATTGAAAAGTCAACGATTAATAAAACATAGTCCTTGGCCTCAAGGAATCTACATAAATATTGACCACTTTTTACATTTTAGGCATAAGTAGGGCAGATATTTTGATTGATTCTTTTCTTGGCACCACTCAAATTACATCTTGTAATTATTGACCTGGAACATTATTTTGGAACTTGAGATGATTCTGAAAGATGGAATGCAAAGAAATATTTAACTGCCTAAGAATTCATCCTACAGTGTCACAAAATATAGGCCATTAAATCAGGTTAGTCTTAGGCTTCTATGTAGAGTTTCCATACTGATTATTCAAAATTACAAGTAAGAAGATGAGTTCTCATATTTGACATAAATTAATATCTTAAAGCTGTAAAATAAAATTCTGATCATATGAATTATTATTATTATTGCAGAATCAATGTATATCCATTGAAAGAATCATACATAACAGTAACAAATTTAAACTTTTTAAAATAAATGAAAATGGAAACACACTAATAAAAATTGTATGATGAAAAACAGCATGAAGAAGGAAGTTGATAACAATAATTGTATAAATTATAAGTAGAAAATTTTTGAATAAACAACATAACAAGTAAAAACCTAAATTAGTGAAAGGAAAACCAGAGTAAAAAATTTAAAACCTGAAATGACAAGACCAATAAAATGAAAATTGGATTTTTAATATATGTACTGCCAATGCAAGTACAAAAGTTATATTTTTAAATATATAATAAAATAGACAAATATTTAGCAAGACATTTAGTCTTTATTAAAAAATCTGTAGAGTAAAAGTTCAAGTAAAATTAGATTTGATATAAGAAGACATTACATCTGAGATTACAGAAATACAAAGGACTGTGAGAAACTGCTATGAAAACTAGCTGCCAAGTAAATTAGACAACCAGAAGCAGCTTAAACCTGGACACACACAACTGATAATTACTGAATCATGAAGAAATAGAGAATTTTGATATAGAGAAATATTAATCAGTAATTAAAAATCTATCAAAAAACCTAAGACTTCATAGCTTTACAGATAAGTTCTACAAAATATTTAAAGAAGAGCAAAAATTACTTTTTTTGCAAATTATTTTTAAAAAGTTGAAAATTTAGCATGCTATTGAAAGTCTTAGCAACAGCAATTAGGCAAGAAGAAGAACTAAAGAGTAACCAAATTAAAAAGAACAATTAAAATTATCCATGTTTGCACATGACATGCTTTTATGTATAGAAACATCCAAATACTCTATTAAGAAGTTGTTAGAACTGATAAAATAATTCAATAAAGTGTGTCATATAAAATCAATATACATGGAGTACAGTTTTATACACCAATAATAAAACTCCTAAAAAAGAAGCTAGGAAAGAAATTTCACCCAAAATTGCAAAAACAAAAAACAAAAACAACAACAATGAAAAATCCCTGTAAGAACAAATTTGATTGAGGTGGAAGATATCTGTAATGAAAATATAGAATATCATTAAGAGAAATTCAAAAGGACACAGAGAAAATGGAAATATTATCTACAGATTCAATATAATCATGAAAACACCAGTGGAAATCTTCGCAACATAGAAAAATAATTCTAAACTTCACACAGAATCATCCACCTCCCACACAAAACAACACAGACCAGCCAAAGTAATTCTGAACAACGACAACAAAGATGTTTTACACTACTGAACTTCAAAACATTCTGCAAATCTGTATTGCATAAAAGAATAAATACCAACCTTTTAACAGAACAGAATAGAGAACCTAGAAATTAATCCATATATATATATATATATATATATAGTCAACTGGTTTTTTGATGAAAGTCAAGAAACATGCATTGAAGAAAGGTCAGTTTCTTCAATAAATAGTGATAGAAAGCATACACAAATATAGTGGTACCTCAGTTCACACACTTAATTCTTCACGATTTAGTTGTGAAGTGACTTGATCATGAACTGAATCAAATTTCCTCATAAGGTTCAATGTAAATAAAGTCAGTCTGTTCTGATCCCTATGCATGTGATCGCAAACTGATTTTGGTTGCAAACCAAATCAGAATTTCCTGTAAGGTTCACTGAAAATAAAATTGGATCCTTTTGAAACTTATCGTATCTTTTAACCACAAAAATATGAAAAACAGGAAAGTAGAGTACAGTATGAAGAGAGAAAACACTGGCCTGGCTTAAGATGACTTCTGACTTCTGGCATGGAGGACAGGAAGGTGGGTGGGGAGAAGATCCTTGTTTGGAGTGAGAGTCCTCTTCCATAAGAACACTGGGGACATCTCCAGGGGTTTTTGCTCTGCTTTGTTTCTTAGCTGTAGGGTCAATTCTGACCAAAAAAGAAAAAAATCTGTCTAATGTTGGAGGCGAAACTGTCTGTACCATGGGTATTTTTGACAAGACTGTTGCTTCTGAGTTTGGCATGGCCCCTTGAGAAGTGTGCACAGCTCAGGGAGTTGATGCGCATAGTAACTTGACCTGTGTTTGAAATAATACAGACAGTTTCCTCTTGTTTTCCATGAATCCACCAAGGCATTCTATTAAAGATAAGATATTTTTTCTATCTCAGATCCTACCCTACCCTCAAAGTCCCTGTGAACTTATTTATATGCTGACTGTATACATAAATGTGCTGTAGGTGCCAGGCAGTGCCTTACTCCCATCAGGAGAAGGGGCTCCACCTGACCTCAGCTTTCTGTATATTAATTCCTGTCTTCTTCATCTCTCACTGTCTTCCCTCTGGAGTTTGGCGAGCTGCCTTGGATGCAGCATAATGTCATTTGTTTTTTCCTGCACTACATAACTCTCTAGAAGTAAGATACCACATTATTGTTCATCAGATTCAACATTTCTCATTATAGTTATGTTAGGCTGCTGCTTTTCAAAGAATTGACATTTATTCTATTTTTCCAAAATGGATTGTATCACATCACTGTTAATGCCATCCCTGTTTTCTTCTTCCTCAGTGGGATTCTCCATAGCAAGTGCCTTCTGCTGCTCACTCTACAGTTCAGCAAGTTCTTCCAATGTCAGCTCATCCTTATGGTCCACAACAAGTTCCTTTATGCTGCACCACCAATGTTCACACCCATACTCTTGCCCATGGACACAATTTCCTCTGCTACCTGTCCATCAGACAAAATCATGTTCAGTGACACATTCTGGGCAGTTTGTTTCAGGCTGAGGTAAGGTCTGGTACATGATCTCTTCTTAGGCTTTTTCAATGAGGTTGATGCAGTGGAGGGTATCAAAGTGTTTCCTCTATAATTCTTTCAGAGTCAAAGACCTCTCTTCTATGACAATAAAACACCTGTTGAAGAGTGCCTTTTTATACAGCTTCTTGAAATTACAGACATCTTTCTAGTCAATGGGCTGCAGCAGAGGTGTCATGTTGGAACTAGAGAGGAACTTGAGCTCTATGAAGTCATACTCAGTCATCTATATCATCTTCCAAGGCTAGAGGGTGTGCCAAGGCATCCTCCATCAGAAGGAGGCAGCTTTCAGGAAGTTTGCTGTCAGAAAGGTGTTTCTTAACAGTGGGTGTGAACAATTTGTGTTGTCATTCAGTCATTCAAGGAACAACTGCCACACTTTTGCATTGGCTCTCCACATGACAGGCAGTATGGCCTTGTTCACACTCTGTTGCTTGAATGCACTAAGGGTCTGCAGATGGTGTGCTAGTAGTGGCTTAATCTTCAGATCAGCTCTTGAATTTCCACTCAGTGAAAGGGTCAATCTGTCCTTCATGGGTTTATGCTCTGGAAGTACATTTGTCCCTTGCATAATATAGGTTCTGTTTTACAACTTCTTCCAGAAAACTACTGTTTCATAGAAGTTAAATATTTATTGAGCAATTTATCACTCTACTTTCATGAATTCTGTGAAATCTTGCTTGTAAGCTTCTGCAGCAGCCTTGTCAGAACTGGAAGCATCACCATGTCTTAGCACACAGTAGATGCCACTTAAATTTTCTTGTGGAATTTATCAAACCACCCTCTACTTGCTTTAAATTCATCGCTTCTTGCACTTATAGAGGGATTTTCTTGCAATAAATAAATGGAATTTCCTAGATCTTTCACAGATCACAGTTTCACTAATGCTACCACCTTCTAGCTATTTCTCATTCAATCACACTAACAAAAGTTTTTCCACTTCTTCCAGGACTCATGTCCTCTACTTGGTTTAACATCATTACTCCTTTTGCCATGTCATTTCCTTTACTGGCATCTTTATTTCTCAAAATACCTGTGGTTGTTGACTTCATCATCTTGTACTCCAAGGCCAGATCAATCACACCAATACCACAATTCATACTTTTCTACAGTTTTCTTCAATTCAATGGTTATTTTTTGCAAAACCTTCTGCTTAACACTTTTGTTCTCAACTTTCTTGTTACCTTCATCGTTATTCTGCATGTTTTGTCACCTTGATTTCCACTTTGCACTTTCTTTTCACCACCATGCTTGCTCTACACTTTCTTTGGAGCCACACTGGACCAAATAATATTGCAAGTCAAAATTACAGTGAGATAGCAGCAGCTTACCCCAACTGAATGTGCTAAAAAGCCACAAGAAAACTGCAAAGGAAGTGAACACAGGTCTGTCTGCAACCACAATCTTGACTAGAAGAAGCTATGATCATGTGTTAGAGTGAGAAAGATGGCTGTATTCATACAGAGAAGATTACCTTGGTCATGTTCATTACCCAATGCAAAGTTCATGAACAAAAGAAATTTTAACCAATGCTTCTATTTCCAAACCCAACTCTTCACAAACAGAAGCATTCATGAACTGAGGTATTACTGTACACCTGTGTGTACACACACACACACACACACACACACACAAATAAATGTTGTTAGATCCTTATCTCTCATAATATTCAAAAATCAACTAAAAGGCATCTAAAACTCAAATGTAACACTTAACACTACAAGTTACTAAAAGAAAACATAAGGCAAGTACTCCAAGACATTGGCATAGACTGAGTTTTTCTTGGACAAAACCTCAAATGTACATACAGCAAAAGTCAAAACAGATAAATGTTATTACATTGTACTAAGAAAGTTTTGTCCATCAAGGCAAGTCATCAGTAAAGAGACAAGTGGAAGAAAATATTTCTAACTTATTCATCAGAGAAGAAATTGATATCTAGAGCATACATAGAAATCAAAACTTATCCAACAAATTATCACATGAAAAATGTGCAAATGATTTGAATAGATAAATCTTAAAACAAGACAAATGGCCAATAAATAATTGAAAAATGTGTAAGATCATTAATCATAAGGGAAATGCAAGTCAAAAATCACAGTGAGATACTAGCAGCTTACCCCAATTGAATGACTATAATCAAAAAGACCAAAAAAACAAATGGTGGAAGAATATAAAGAAACAATTCTTTTTATTTTTTTATTTAAAGAGAAAAAAACATGTAAAGGGTACAGATAATACAGAATTTCAAAAAGAAAAAGATAAACAATAAGAAATCACTAGTTGATAAATTACATATTGTCCTCTTAGAAATAGTTGCTCAAGTTACAAAATTAAAGCATATAAAGTACATATTCAAATAGTGACAGTGTAAACAGCTACACATGCATGAGTCTTTACATGTATTTCTATCCTTTCTGTATTAGAGGGAAAAACAAAACCTAGCAAGACAAAATGAAACAAATTCCTATAAAAACATGAAACCAAAAAGTCATATAAAACCACAGTACAAGGTGATCTACAATGATTATTGTACTGTTTCTTATTATCGTCAATAGAATTGTCTATATCATCAGGCATAATTAAATATAGCAGTATAATTGAATATAGCAGTACATAACAATAGTAAAAATAAAACATTGTAGACAGTATAAAACTTCAAAGGCAGGTAATCAAACTAGAGTGGGTATTCTAGTGAATCTTGTCATCTGAAGTGCAATTGCCTATACTCTCAGACTTGATACTATCAATCATAACAGCTTTGAATAAAATCTATCAATATAAAACAGCAATCTAACAAACCAGATTCAATTACAATCAGTCATGGTAAAACAGTGTAGGTTTTACAGAGCTTTAGATTAAGTTAATAGGAAATTAAGGATGATTACCATACTATATCCTGTTAGTTTCGGGATAACTGTCTGTGTGTTCAAATCTAGTACAGGTAGAATGACTGGAACAGAATATAATACATCTAAGCAGAGTGGTGTGAGTAATGTGGGTTTTAAATCCTGGTATACTATTAACAATATAGTGTATCAAGGCCATCTATGTTAGCGATTCTAGCCATCCTTCTCTGCCTCATTTCTGCTATGCTAATTTTCTGCTTTTGTTTGTCTACTTTTCTCCTTCATTCTACTGCCTGCCCATTCATTGAGGCCTTTCTGCCACTCTTCCTATGATCCTGGTATTTTTTTTCTCTCTCTAGAATGTCCTTCAGTATTCTCTGTAGGGCTGGATTGGTGGTCACAAACTTGACCAGTTCCTCTTTGTCACGAAAGCATCTTGTTTCTCCATTAATTTCTAGTGAGAGTTTTGCAGGGTCCATCAATCTGGGCTGGAGGTTATTTTCTTTCAGGGCTTGGAATACTTCACTACAAGCTCTTCTTGAGCTGATGGTCTGTGTTGAGAAGTCAGCCATGATTCTGATGGGTTTACCCTTATAGGTAATCTGTTTCTTTTCTCTGATGGCTTTTAATATTCTGTTTTTATATTGAATTTCTTGTATCTTGATTATTATATGTCTGGGTAT